>APFE030556431.1:0-11614 GCA_000404065.3 Pinus taeda | reverse complement strand
AAGCTGAAGATGCTAAAAGTAAGTGTTCCAATGGATAGATCTCGAAAAATTAGGCTGTTTTAAAAAAAACGGCTCTGAAAAAAGCTTCCGGATGAAGAAGTTATGGCTTTTTGAAAAAAAATTGTTGAAGTCATCGGCAAAGTGCGCGAATGTGCGGGAATGAAAAAAAACGTCCCCACAAAATGGAGATTTGAACCCAATACCTCTACTCTCTTAAAAGAACTTTGAACCAATTGATCTATACAAAAATTTGAGGAGAGAGAGAGAGAGAGAGAGAGAGAGAGGCTTTGGGTTGCGTGCTTGCCTTGAGAAAGCTCTTTTTTCATACAAAACAAAAACACAAAACCCAATACGAATATGCAAAGAAAAACAAACCTTACGGCTTGAAGTTAGCTTTAGCCGGAAACTAAATACTTTTCTCAATGTTTATGATTTTCCAAGATCACACTAAGGTGTAGGGAAAAGAGCATACGCATGAGAGAAAAAAAACTTCCTTTCCGTTTTTGATTTTCCCAGATCGCACAGAGTCACAGGGCAAAGAGCATACGCAGAAATGAAAAGTATAGATCCGGTAATAAAAAAAAGGCTAAATAAATAGAAACCGAAATAACCAGAGAGAAAATAACAGTAAACTACAGATAAACATTGCATATCTCCGGATCTTAAAAATGACGCGGATAGGGCTACCGGAAACCTTTTCATGTGAAACGAAAGGGGTTCCTCACTGGAACAGATGCTCCGAACACAACAGAGCAGTCCTTTCGGCTCGAAAGCAGTCAGAAATAGTAGATCTAGGAAACGACAGCCGCATGCAGTTCTACCGGCTTCAGATTTGGATCACCAACGGACACGGCGCTCAAATAGCTCTGATAACAGTAGGAATTTACAGGGTAAGTTCCTCAGAAAGAACACCAAAAGGACACCGCTCACAACCAGATCTCAAATCAATACACCAGTATTTTTGACGTGGTTAAAACCCTCAAATAGGGAAAGAGTCCACGGCCTAAGCCAATGTGGCCACTTCAGGCAATTTATTAATCAAAGAATGAAAATTTACATAAGCTTTCTATCGTAGACGGTTACCCTACAAATGACCCTCCATGCGCTTTAAATAGAATTCATGGACCAATCGGGTGTCAAGCCACGGATCAAGTGGCGGTAATACCGAGGAGAGAATGAACCGTCGGATCACTACATATCGTGACCGTCGGATTGTAAGTTACAAAATGTACAACGGTAAAGAAACACACTTTACCTAACTCTATACCTAACTCTATACTAGACCAAGTTGAACTTAACTATTTCCTATGTGTCGGAATATCCTAACACTTAAGAGGTCACCAAACTAGTATCAACTTGGATAGAAGTATCTGATTATTGCTAAACATGTTTCTTAGGAGCGAAAGTCTTAATAGAAGCTTCAGAGACTTTGTGTTGGGAAGACTTGTTGTAATTTCTAGGAATTCCTGTGAACTATTAGCGAGAACAATAATAATCAGTTATTTTAACAAGACTTCGAAGCCAACCGAACTAGTCTCAGTATGGAAGTGGATATCTAACTGTTGCTGAGCATGTTGCTTACGAGTGGAAGTCTTTGGAGGAGCTTTGACAATTCTATGTTGTTCAGGAACATTTGCTGTAGTTTTGAGGAATACATTTGGTAGCTGATATGTTCTGATTACCATGGAAGTTTTTTCAATAATATACTTTTTTAGAAGGTCATCAAAAATTTTGCAAAAACTTGTTCAACATCTTCTAAATCTTTTTCAAGGATTACTATATGAGTTTTAGATGAATAAGCATCTGCACTATGAACTTCACCACTTTCTTGTTGTAAAATCAAAGGAAATGATTTCTTTCTTTCTTCTTTGAGTACAAGAAAATGCTAGTGTTTATCAAAAGAAAGTTCTTGAGCCTTATGGAAGGCTTGCTCATAGGATTTTTGGACTCTACAAAATATATCATCACAGGGAGAATTTTTGTGTAAATACTTTCTCATGAAAAATTGTTGAGGCCTCAAATTTCTACTGATCCAACATGGGGGATAACCACCTAGTCTGGACCTTGAGACGAATCCTTTTCCATTTAAAGTGGTGGCTTCGACTGGGGAAGATGGGACCAATTTCCCAAGATGAGTTTCAACATGAGAGTGGGTGGTTTTTCGAGTGATTGCAATATAATAATGATAACTAAATGCCCTATTCTGTAATGCAAATCTCTAGCTAATTTAATCTAATATAAACTTGGGTATTTCTATATAATATGTGATCTAAAAAGATATCTACTTGACATGTGATAATAAAGATCAATCACGTATAAAACAGAGATGATAATGTGTAAAGATAATTTCTTTGACTAAATAGTTAGTCAAAGAAATGTATAAACTATATCACATATGTGATGATTTATATATGAAAATAAACAATCTTAGCTAGGCATCATACAATAGTGCAATTAATGCTTAACAGGAAAAACATATCTCATATACAATTCATGAAAATAAAGTGTTGTCATTAATTAAATAGAAACAAGACTAATCATACAAGATAGAAGTACCATATATGTGAAGTTCTGCTCATTTGACTAATGACATAGATCAACTCCTTTATTCAGATCAAATTATCTTCCAAGTATACAAAAGTGCATCAACAAAGGAAAGTAGTTTGATATTTAAAATAAACGATCATGTTCCATAATTTCACCAAAGCATTCACAAACTTACAATAGTGCATTCTTTGCAAATGTTTTTGGTAAAATTCTGGACCTTTCTCTAAATGCATGAGAAGGGTATAAATACTATTTAAACTAATGTTCAAAAATAGATTATACAAAAATTGGAGGAGGTTTCAAACAACCTTCCTCCTAACTAGTTAACCAACTCTAAAAATAAAAAGGGACTTTATGAGTATAGGCTATGAAAATGATTTGTTGCTTGCCAACTTGTCCTTCAAATCACATATATCGGCCATTGGTTTGAATTGAGGAGGTGCCACAAACTGTCTTCTGACCTATCCTGCAAAAATTGCATCGGTGAGAGGTGGCAACATCCGCTGAGTTGAATGGAGTGAGTAGTTAAGGGTCATGATTTGACTGTGTGGCTTGACGAGGTATTGCCAATATGACTTCCAATCAGTCTTTGCTAACTTTTTGATTGCTTCCCTTTGAGTTTCCACTCTTTCCTTCCATCTGTAATGCAAGTCATTTAGATCGGGTAGTTCTTTCGGGTTTCCTTCCTTCACCAGTTTGGTGGAAAAAAGGTGTGGTTTACCACCTTTACTATGTTCTTTGACACCCCGACTACACTTGCCACTGCTAGTTCGGCTTGTTTGATCCTTGCATCCCAATCTGTGAAAATAATGTCCTTGTGTGTCTCCTTAATCTCAGGCAGATTAGCTTTCCTCCCCTCTTCTGTTTCTTGCCATTCGATGAACTCTGGGATTCTTGTGTTTAGATCAGTAAACTCAGTTAGGTCAATCGCTTTATTCGTTAGCTTGTCACTAGTGATAAGATAAGGAGCGATATGTGACGTATTTTGGTAAAATTGTTCTTGTTGTTTTAATAAGAGATAATTTAGCTTTAGTGCCTCTTTTATGAATTACTCGATGGTAGGAACATTATTATATTTTTCCATGGCTTACTGCAAGCCTTAGAGTTGCATGTTTTTGGCTGATATGTCTACTTCATGGCTTATCTTCAACACCTCCATGCTCTGTTGCAATTGGGCCAGCTGCTCAATGGCTTGCCTATTCACACTTACCTTCTCTATTTCAAGTTGTTGCTCGAGATGTGCAATCTTCTCTTCCTTTTCCTTCAACAAAACAGATATCTCGGTAGCTTTTTCCATGGTGGTAGTTTCATATGCTCCTGTAAGTTGTGACAATCTAGTGAAGTGTTCAAGAGGGTTGGAAGGGATGTCCTTCCAAACTGTGTCCATTAGCTCATTCCCAGGTGGGAGCTCGAGTGTTTCTATCCTTCTCCTTTTCCTCTGTCTCCTTACTACAACTTTGGACAGTGGGTTGTAGAACACATCAAGAGGAGGGATTTGAGTCACCTTTAAGACAATTTCTGATGTGCGCAGAGCAGGAATAGGTTTAGTCTACTGACGTCATCGCTTTCTCATCCACCGGTTTAGACTCTATGTTTTTATGAACATGCAGAGGTGTTTGCTGCTCCATAGTTTCTTGGGAATCTATTGTCTTGGGAGTGTCTTGTAGTTTCTTATTTAATTCATCCCACTCTTGCTCCAAACTGTTGCTTTTGATCTCAGAACTGATATCTTTAGGTGGGGTACTCATATCTTGCTTTTCAGCCGACTTTCTGTTAGATTCTGTTGTATTCTCGGTGTCTTGGGCCTTCCCTATATCCAGTGCTTTACATGTATCTACTTGGGACTCTATGTGAGAATCAGGTCCCTCGCTATTGACAGTCACACTAGGCGTAGGTTTGTCCTCGATTTTTAACAAATGCAACGAAATTATTTCGAGCCTTTTGTTTTTGAACTCCTGAAAGCTTTCAAAATATTCAAGACTTAGATTTGTCCTTGCCCATTCGAATGATTATTCAAAGGATTGAGATTACTGTAAAAGGTCTTCAAAATCATTAGCCTCATGGTTATAAGGCTTGATCTTTACTATATTAGTGATGTTATATGCTATCTTGTCTAGATCAAATTTCCTTTTGGGCAATATATGGAGCATGAGGTTTTCCAAGCTTACTGACCCCTTTATTGCATGGTTAAAATTTTCTAATGAAAAGGAACTGCACTTAATAGGAAAATATGGCCATAATAACTTCTTACTTTCTTTCAGGACTTTGGTCAAGCCTTTTCCCATGGTCTGGTGGGCTATTTCTCTTGCTAATAATTTATCAAAGACATATAAATGGAGGACATGTGGGTCTACTGTACTACCAAAAACCCTAATGTATGTGAACCATTCTTCAACAAAATATTTTCCAACTGCAAAAAGGTCTGTAACGACTTCTTTGGAAAACCTAGGGGCTTTCTTATTGAAAATTAATTTATGTAATGGAAAAATAACAACATGGCATATTTTATAGAAATGGGGCATATAATGGGATTCCCAAATTTGTTTATGGTTGATATGGATAGGGTAGGGGTATTGCAAGGTCCATTTCCAACCCATGATTTGAAATTTAGTGAAGAAATAGATGGAATCCATAATGTAGGCACTAAAATAGAATGGAGGAAGGTTCTATGGAGAGGAGGATCTCTTCTGTCGATATTTGGTGATGACAGTGGCTAGGTTATCAGATAGGATGGTGGCCCAATTCATAATGTGGGAATTGACACAGGAATCAATCAAAGGAATACATTTTATGAAAATATTAGCATTCTTAGGTAACTTGTATAGTCTACATAACATAGCAGCTGCATAGTTGTAGGGGTTTGCCAAAGAGGCTACAGGATACATACCTGTTTTATCAAATTTGAACTTGTTCTCCAGTACCTCTAGCCCTGGATCATCTTGAACGGTTCTTCGTTCTTCTTTATGAAGTTGGCCATGTATGATTTATCATATATGTTTTGAGGGTCAGGTATATGGTACATTTTCTTCAGGTCTTTTTCTTTGAATGACCCCATGAGTTTCATTCTCGAGTTCTTGAATTGCCTATCTTCAATAGTGAGGTTTTCCACCACCCACCTAATCATCTCAGTGTATGGGAGGAAATTTTCTCTCACTCCTATTCTGTGAAGGAAAGAACAGGAAACATCCTTGAATTGGAGTCCCGAAGGTTTTAATGAGTCAGTCGTCACTTTTGTGACAGTAATCTTGGGACGCTCATCCTCAAGCCTATTGTATATGAACTCCCAAGTTTTTTCTCCCCCATCGGCGCTGTAAACCATATCAGAGAATATAGGAGACATTTCTGATATCTTGGACTCTGTAATGCTATGCTTTTTCTGCATCACTTTCCGCAATGACATGTATTTTGTAGCTTGCCTGAAATGGAAGAGATATGTTCAACACAACCAATATAGGGCAATTAAGGCTGAAAACTATCTGAAATGACTTTGAATCATGGGAGGATTTCGAATGAGATATTCAATGTTAACTAGCCATAACTTGAAACATCATTACCTCTCTTTGGGCATTAAACATTAATTGCCTTGTCAAACCATTCATTATTATATTAAAACAAGTTACTTCCCATGCTTGGTGGCTTTATTTGCGCATACAACTTTTTAAACAATGTCATATAGCATTGCCTATTTATAATGCGAAATGCGATTACGAATATCGTAACATCACATTTTGAAAATCGTTAGTGGTTGACACAATGGCATGGATTATTTATTTGCAAATTTTGTGAAATGCCATTGCGAATTGTTAAGGAATTTTAACTGGGATGTCATAGTGGGGGGTTGATCTCATATCACAATTTATTTAAGGTGTTTATCATTATCACATGGAAAAATGTGATTGGAGATTTACGATGAGGATCCTAAACTTGAGTTGTTTTCTAGGAGCTTTCAAGGCAGTTTCTTAGAGTTAGGATTTATTTTTCAAAGACTAAAAAAATTAAAAAGGGTCCCCATTTATATGTCTAATATTAGCTATTACTATATATAAATGGGGGGGTGTTTACATAGTACAACAATTGGCAATTCACTTGGGAGAACCAATTATCTCTGATTGGTTTTCTAAAGTTTCTAAAAACTTTCAAAATAAGAAGAATGATAGGAATAATAATAACATGAGTTATAAAGTAAACAACATTTCTCTAGAATCATAATCACTTAATCAATCTATTTATTCAACTACTTTACTCTTGTAGTGATAAAAAGTACAAATGCTTGCATCAATCAATATTAAGATTTAAAGAGATATAACAGGTGGCTTCTACAGATTAGTCCTTTTGGTGTTTACTCATTTATCACAGATAGAGCCTCTGCTGCCAGTAGGCGTTCATAGCCTCGACAAGGTTATCTTTTAACCAACAACGATTCATTGTCCCATCTAAAGCAATTTTCAAAATTCAAAATGATATTCACTTGGTTTCAATCTCATTTGGATCTTGTCCTTTTTTCTATTTATACAATCTTTCCTTTTAAGTTTCATAAAAGACATTGTCTAGGCTTAGTAACCTAATAATGAAAATGCCACTCACTGGTTGTAATTAAATTGAACAAGCTGGCTCTTGATGAGACCCCTTGTCTTTTGATTGATTAGATAATTGGTTATTACCCTATTTTGGTATGTAGTTTTGGTAATATGAGTTTAAATATTTCCCTGTGATCATGGTAAACAAGCTCATAATGAGACTTATTATCTTCTAAGTTTTTCATTTTTTTAAACTACACTCTGAAAAAGGAAAATTTTATCAGATGGGGTGAATCATTGGCTCTTTTGAGAGTTTTGGATGATAATGATAGATTTTTAAGATACTCATATGTAGAAAGTCCTTACTAGGTTAAATATTCTTTTCTTGTCTGATTACAAAACATATATACTTTGCAAAGGTAAGAGTTTGTTCATAGAATAAATGCTTCCATAAGATCAAGTTTTTTAAAAGAAATCAGGTTTACTTTGATACTCAAATGTCCTAATTATTTATTTAAATTTTCCTACTTATAGAAGCGAAAAATAAAAAATATTATCAAAGATTTTATTTTGAAAAGCCAAAAGTAAATACTACTTAACCTTTATTTTCCTAAGAATTTTAAAGGCGATATGATACAAAATTAGAAGAGGTAATCTTCTAGGAAAAGTATTTCTTTAGAATCTTCCCATTAACAGGCAAGGAATCTGTCCTTCCTGATAGGTCTTGTGAAAGAAATGTTGATTGACCAATTTTTTCAATGATTTGGAAAGGGCCAAGCCATAGTCTTTGGAATTTGGTATGTTTACCTTTTTCCTCGTGTGCTTTGTCCCATTTCAAAACCAGATCACCTACTTCAAAAGTTTTATGACTAGTAGAGGTTGTATCAAAAGAGGCTTTGACTAATTGTTGATGATGGAAGTGGGTTGCTTTAGCCTTTTCTCGTTCTTCTTCAAACTCAAGAATCTAGAATTGTCTTGCTTAGAGAGAAGAGGAAGGGTTTTCATTGATGAATTGTGCTAGGACGAGAGATGGAAATACTATGTTTGTGCAGAGAAAAACTTATTTTCCATAAAGTAAAGCAAAAGGAGAAGAACTGATGGAGGCCTTCTGTGTAATTTTGTCTGCCCAAAGAGAAAATTTCAATGCTTTGTGCCAATTCCTATGATTTTGGTCAATAGTCCTTTTGATGATTTTGATGAGGTTTTTTTTTGTCGATTCTACTAATCCATTAACCCGTGGATAATAGTTGGATGAATACTTTAATTTAAAACCTCGCTTTAAAGCAAATTCCACCATTGTATTTCTAGAAAAATAAGATGCATTGTCAAACATTAAAGCTGTAGGTAAGCCAAACCTGGTAATTATGTACTGATCAATGAAGTTTGTGACAATTTCTGTATTAGCTACCTTTAGTGGGATAAATTATACCCATTTTGTAAAATAATCAGTAGTTGTATGGGAATTTTAAGGATGTATTTGTGTTGCTTAGAAGAGTTAGGAACAATCTCACCAATTATATCTAATCCCCATTGTTTGAATGGTTGTTGGATGTTTACTAGTTGCAGAGGGAATGTTGACTTCTTTTCTCTTTCAGCTGCAGTTTGAAAAGTTTTACATTTTCTTGCATATTCATGTGCATCCTTAAATAGTGTTGGCCAATAATAACTTGCATGCAAGATTTTGTGATCTGTGGTGTTTCCTCCGAAATATCCTCCAAATGGTCCATCATGTAATTCTTGCATGACCTTTTCAGCTTCAGGTTTTTCTAAGCATCTTAACAATACCGAATCATAATTTTTCCTAAACAATACATCATTAATTAATTCATACTGATTTGATTTCAACCTTAAAGCATGCTTTGTTTTATAATTGAGATGCAAAGGAGCATATCCATTCTTCAAATAAAACTTCAAATCAACATATTGCAATTGTGCATCATTGACGCTTACCTCTAATATTTGCACTTCACTAACTTGGTCTTCTTCTGCTGATAAGTGGGAAGCTCCATTAACATCTTGCAAAAACCTTGGACCCTAACAATTTTAGCTAACTGTATTTCTACATTGTACTCTTGAAGCACAGTAACCTAATTGGATCTTTTCTCCCCTACTTCTCTTTGAATCAATAATTGCCTTACTATAGGGTGAGGTACTACTATCTTTGCATGGGTTTTGAGAAGAAAAGGTCTGAAATGTTTCAAGGTTTTAAAAATAGAAAAATATTGTTTCTCAATAACTGAATAATTTAACTCGGCACCTTGCAAGTTAGAACTAAAAAAAGAGATGGTTGCCTCGATATTTTGATCATTCAACTGTATTAAAACCACTACATATGATGTATCAGATGAAAAAGTGTACAACACAAAAGGTTTGAGAAAGTAAGGAGTTGTTAAAGAAGGAGCATTGATTATGGATTTTTCAATTGACTCAAATGACTCTCTTTCATCTTTACCCCACTTGAAGACTACATTTTTTCTTATCATCGCTTGAAGGGGTAGGACAATCTGTGAAAAATCTAGAACAAATCTTTTTACAAAATTAATTTGGCCTAGGAACGATTGCATGGTATTTTTGTTATGTGGGAGAGGATTTTTTTCAATCTCTTAGACTCTATCAGGATCAACGTAAATTCCTTTCTTGGAAACTATAAATCCAAGGAGTTTTCCTTCTGGTAAAGAAAAATAATATTTTTTGGGATTTAAAGAAATGCCATATTTCTTCCAACTTTAAAAAATGTGCTTTAGGTCATTTAGATGATTTTTTCTATCCTTAGAATAGACCGTGATGTCATCTAGGTAAATAACAACTAATTTATTAATTAGACCTTTCAAAGAAATATCCATATCATGTTGAAATGTAGCACCTGCATTTATGAGTCTGAAAGACATATTTTAATAAGCATATGTTCCCCACTTAGTCTTGAATGTTGTCTTCAATCTGTCATATAGATGTACAAGAATTTGATTGTATCTTGAAAGTCCATCTAGAAAAGATATTAATTCGGAACTTGAAACTGATTGCAATATTTTCTCCATAGTAGGCAGATGAAAGTTATACTTTTGACAAGCTCTATTCAAGTTTCTAAAATCAATACGAATCCTAATATCATCATTATTTTTCCTCACAGGGACCATATTTGATACCCACTTTGAGTGTCTAACATGAAAGATTATTTTGGCTTTGAGAAGCTTGTTCAATTCAGATTTGATTTGACTTTCAAGGTTTGGGTGAATTTTCGTAAGCTTTTGTTGTACTGGTTTTTCATTCGAAGTCATTGGTATGGTATGTTGAATTACAGAGGTATTGTAGGTCTTTAGATCCACATAATCCCAGTCAAAGACACCTTTATATGTTTTTAACAACTTAATGAATGATATCCTTTCTTCAAATTATAAACCAAGGCCTAGGTTGAAATTTTGAGGTTTTTCAATTGAACCTAGGTTTACCACTTCAAATTATAGAGTGGAACTCTGAGTTTTGGAGTTGGTAGTCTTCTTGAATCTATCCTTTAAATCATAGAGATCTTCCATCTTAACTACAAACTTTAGAATTGAGTTTTGATCTTCTTTATGGTTGATTTGTGGATCATTCTCATGTTCATCTATGATCTGTTCCTCATAAGGCTTTTCTAATGTAAGGAAAATGATTATATTAGCATCATTATTAAACACTCTCCAATTTGTCACATTAATAAGAATGGACGGCCTAAAAACTAACCGTATTGAAAATCTAACGGGACTAAATTATTCTGAAGGTACAAGTTTGGATGCCACATTAGCAAGCGAATCAACACTTGCATTGGAATATGAGAACTGAAGAAATGTTAAAAGTAGTGAAAAGGGAAGTAAGATTCCGGGCTATAGATTGATAATGTTTAAGGTGCCCAGACACACAATTAATTGTGTTTCTTACATGTTTAACGATTATTTCAGAATCTCCATATACTTGCAAATATTTGACATTAAGGCCAATGGATTTATACCAGGGAAAATTTTAAGAACCCCCCCTAAATTTGTAAGTATAATAAATGGGCGAATCTTCATGATATATAGGAAAAATGGAAGGCGATTTTATCAATAATATAATATGTATATATAATTTTTTGCGAATCTCTCACCATGCATGGCGAATATTTTACTCAATTATAAAATCTTGTGAGATCTTGGTATTACCATGGGTTATCATAACCTGGAGCTTAAAAATTACTATTAGTAATTTATAAAAATTAACAAAATTAATAGTTGATTTTTATTTTATTTTTTATTTTAACCAAGCTAAAATGTTTAACATACATTAAATTAAAACATCCATTTTTACTTTGATCCACCAAGCCCCGAGAGGGATCAAATAATTTTTCACTCTATGCTAGTTTGCATATTACGATATTTGATACCGCTCGGGGGTTAGTAGATCTAGAGTAAAGATGGATCTATGCTGGTTTAATTCCCCCATTTAAATAGGCTACATTCCACGTGAATACCATGAGTCAATACCATGTGTCATTTTGGTGAATACCATGGGTCAATACCATGTGCCATTTTTATTTTTAT
>APFE030556428.1:250211-261315 GCA_000404065.3 Pinus taeda | reverse complement strand
ATCAATTTTCTAAATTATGGGTGTGCTCAGGAAACCTCTTGTGCTCCAGAGACATTTGTGGTCAATGATGTCGTCTTCATCCATTTAAATCATATTTTGATTTCTGTTTGAGGAAAAATCATAATTGTTGTCCATAATTTTTGAAAGATAAAATCTGCTACAGAGTTTTCTTCCCACAATTATTAACCACATAACTGTAAAAATCTACATTCACTTATAACTAGCATAATCTTTCCTTTTGTACATTCTCAATATATTTCTTTAATAAAAAAACTATTAATATTTATTGACCCAGTCACCACCCTCAACCTTTTAAAAATATTGAGTTGTAAAGATGCCCCTGGCAGTCCTGCACACTAAAACAAAAGTCTTCATGCTTCCAAACTCTTCTTCCACTCTCTCTTCAATCCCATGGGAAAACAAACAATAATCGAAATTGGTTGCATGATAATAGTGGCTAGTGCAGCTTCCAGAAGCAGGTCCAAACATGTGTCTCCAATCCTTTCTCGTTGCACTTACAGGAACAAGTAGTATAGTTCAGATTTTTACTAGACACAACATACCACACCACACTGCCTTTCCATAAGAAATTATATCAACATATATGAGTACTTTTCTCAATGCCTTACTCTCATTCGTCTTGCATACACAATGTCCTTACTCCACTTACAACTGGTTGTTATCCAATGTATGGAATACATTACACATACTCAATATTTGTATTGTAAGTTGTAAGATGTTGATGGGGCCTGAGGAAATGAGCAAGCATGACATAAATTTAGCGCTCTATCTGGACTAATTTGGCCCTCCATGACTTTGTAATCTTGGCAGTTATGCAATACAAAATCTACATCGACCAGCTTATATGCAAATCTTATATGTTATATTAGTGATCTCCGAAGGTTATAGTAATGGGCAGCATAAATTTATGCGTAATATATTTATAACAATCACACTAGGATTTACAATTGTTGTCCAATTGGTAATAACATTTAGAATTCTAGCTTGGAAAGTCCCCTCCTAAGGCAATACCAATTAGAGAATACTAATAATAAAGCGTGGTGATGTCACTCGAGACATAATACCATTAAAATTGTCCTTGTCCTTGTCCTTTCCATATGATGAATTGTTGATCGCTGAAACCAAGCATGTGTCTAAATACTCATGTGTGAACACGAAAGTAAGTAGTTTAAGGGTATAACGCAGCGAAAACCAATTAGAGAAAGCTACTTGTTTCCACTGGATATTTAGTTCATATTGAGAAAAATATGATGTAACAATTTGCATTGAAAATAATACGTTGTTAGCCCTTATCTCCTCTTTATACATCTCATTTGTCCCAACCACACTAAATAATCGGAAACCTCAAAGGATTATCCCAATTGTACAAAAGCTTTGGAAGCCTCAAATGGTTGTCCACTTGTATGTTCGTCTTGATGCAACTTTGTTACCCCTTGAATTTTCTATTTCTAGGTCAAAATCAACAAGGGGACACAACCATCATTACTCTAAATAGAGGCATATCTATACTAATGCATAACCCCATGAAAGGAAACATTTTTGACACATTTCCAGATGGGTGTTCAACCTTGGTTCTACAACTATCCTCACCCTCAGTTCTCTTACCACACGTGTTTGGATTATAAAAATGACTAAAAATAACCTCCCTCAATAGTCCTCTGAACCCGAAGCACACGTCACTACACATATCTTTGGGCACACTATCTTTGTTTGTAGCACTCCATTGATTGATATTCCATAGCACTGTGTGGCATAAGGCAAGGAATGAATCCATCTATCTTCAAGTGCCTTCCCATTTATTTTCTAGGATTCACAGTGTCATAAATGTGCCTACAAGATCATTGCTTCTAGCCAATAGCTAATTTTGTGTGGTGATGCTCTATTCTTCATGTGTTCCATTACAACATGTTTTTCCTTCTCGATTCACGGTCATTTCCCTTTCCTTGTGACCTGCTAAAAGGCCATCGTGGAATGTTCTCAAAGTTTTATTCTTTATCACATTGGTTTTGAAATCACTATTGCGTTGCTATGCCACAAAAGCATCAGAGTCTATTCAAAATCATTAAATACAATTACCGCATTGACTTGACAAGCCTACTTGTTGATACCGCATTTCATTATTGTGATAAATTCAGACCACTACTATCTACATTATCAACGCCATAAGCACTAGACACATTGCATAGGTAGTTAGTTGTGTATTTCTCTACCACATTTTCAATTATGATTCCATAAATTACCCTCATTGTCCATTTGTCTTTAGTAGCTCTAAACTCTCCATTATAGGGAAATATAAAAAACAATGTCCAAAGAGAACATAAGCAGCACACACAAGATATACCTTGGAAACCCTTAATCAGGAAAAACATGTTCAAATATGTCTTTGTTGTTACCTTGGCCAATCTGGGAAAGAACTTGGCTAATCCGACCACCTGAGGCCACTTCGCGGGGCTTTACAATGGGATACAACAAGCCCTTAAATGGTCCCAATTACATGAATGTTATAGGCTAACACCACGTCACATAACCCTAGTCCGAGATAAGGTTGCCACCTAGTAGAAAACACAATAATGGCCTATGATCTATTGGCCTAAAATTCGTTATTCTTTGAAAATTTTCTTTCGAGTCTTCATGTAATGAACGCTTACTTGTGTAGCAAGGAACACTGTGTTTTGTTTGTGCCATCTTCCTACATTCCTAAGTCACCTCTCTCGCATTTAGTGGTGAACCACACATATTTCTACACCATTAGCATCAATATACTCTTTATAAACCTTTGAAAGATTTCTAAGAGTGGGTATCGATGTTATCAACGTTTTTTTATAGTTTCAAAAAATATCGTCTTGCATTTGCATCCAACTCCACCTTTTTGACATTCTAACTATCCAACTATGGTAGAAGGGCATCCATGCAACCTTCTTTGCATCCTCCAAATTCCAATCTTTTGAACTATGTGGCTCAAATGCTCAAGTCACGCTCTCACAATTTTGGCATTGGTGATTGAGCATAATCGCCAGTGGTGACAAGCATGATTTTCATCCTTTTTGCGTGCAATGGGGACAGAATCCCTCCACTTGTTCCTTAATATATTTTTCCCCTTGTGTTGTAACCATTGGTGGCATCCATATATAGGGTGGATGATATTTTGCAGTTGTGTTTACCATACAACTACGCTGCTAAATATTTGCATATCAAGCAACATCCTCCTTCATGTTTCTCATGTGGTGTCAGGGCCTCAAGTTGGCACCAAGGCCAAATGGGTGCCCATGATGGTCCATGCCAACTTGAAGTGGGTAAAAACAAAAGTTAAAATGTGGTCCCATGGGCATCACGTGTACAACATGAAGTTGAGTTCCTTGGGCACACCCGCATAAGTACTAATTGAATAAGTAGAAAGATTGAAATTGAATAATTGACTAAGTTTTGAATGGTAAAGAAGTTAGGCATAGTCCAGGAGAGAGTAGTTGAGCACCTCGATACGAAATCTCATCATTGTTGCACGCCCATGGTGGTCTAAGTGGTGCGACCATCGCTAGGGTTGTGACAGATGGTATCAAAACTGCTTTGCAAAGGTGGGAATTTTGTTGAAGTTGAAGTGGACGATGGTATGGAAACCACTATTGTGATGGTTGATGAGATGATCTTGTTGAAGGAAAATGTGTAGGTTTCTCAACAAGGGCTTGAACAAAGAAGGAAATACTTGCAAGAAGAAATTAATGTGTTGAACAATTCCCTTCATGCATTGACAAGATAAAGAGAGTCAAATTCGGGCATGAAGGAACTCTTGCAAATCGTTGAGAGAGTAAAGTGCCTAGAAGAAGAAATGGTGAAGTTGGAAAAGGAACTTGTTGTACTTCCTGAGAAGATGTCTAAAATTGAAGAGAGAATTGAAGCATTTGAGAAGGAAACTCTTAGTCACAGAGAAGGTGTGCCTGATTAGGTTTGCACTTTTGAAGAATAATGTTTGGTTGAACAGATTGTAGTTATTAACCATGTTGAAGAAGAAATTGTGATATATGAAGAGAAAGTTGGCCCAATGGTCAAGTGTGAAGTAAGTATTGTGAACGTGTTTCTGAAAGAGAAAGAGTTTGGTGGGACAAAGCCTACCATAGTTGAACCAAATTTGGGCATGTTGCGGCCATTGAAGGAAGAAGTTGACTTTGGGGTCAAGTATGAAGAAACAAGTGTTGCGAGTGTGCCAATGAAAGAGGAAGAACTTGGTGAGATGAAGCTTGCTGAAGTTGAACCAAATGCATGCACAATGTAGCCATTGAAGGAAAATGGAGGCACTCTCTTGGAGAGACCTCGTGCGAATGAATTAAGTATTGCAGTCACTTATGTTTTGTTGAAATCTCTTGAAGTTGGCTCTTATGCAGGTATGGGCGAAGGAAGGTTGTGTTTGTCGATGCGATGGATGAATTTCCTTTGGAAGGTTGGGATGAGTCCTTGTTTAATTGGGCAACAAAGAATGTTGACTTTTGTAGGACTTGTTTAGGTGGTATTTGACCTCATGGTAGAAGGTGTGAATGCCCGTGACAAGGGTGGATCATGATGAATTTATGTGATAAGTAAGTCATGCTTCTTCATTTGGCTAAGTATCTGGCATGACTCATGGAAAGAAGGAAGGAAGGACACACCAAAGAGGAAGGTGATATGATACATAACTGGGTGGACTTCATCATTGGAGTCTCATTTGGGCCAAGGAGAAGTATTTGGATAACCTTTAGTGGGGGAGGCGACAATGAATGAAGGGACCCGTGATGATGACATGAGGGTAGGGCGACTAGTGATGCCAATATTACTATAGGCAAGGATGTGATGACAAAAGTTGTGTTGGTCCTTCCGAAGTGGACGAGTTGATCGACTGAAGTTGTGAACATCAAGTTTAAGAAGAAGGGCATGACAGACTTTGTGCAGGGACATTAAGCAAGGGTGCTAGTAGGGGATGTCGCATATGGGCATTAAGTAGAAGTGCCAAGTGAGGATGTTGTGTAAGATTATCATGGTGGTGCCATATGAAAAATTTGTGCAAAAGGACTAATGTGGATGTTGGGTGCATTCATGAAGCAAGACCATGGTCATTTTTTAAGGAAGACAAGGACAGATTGTTCATGTGACAAAGAAGGTAGAGGCAAGGGACTTATGACCAAGACAAGTGCGTCTACCTGAAGTGATGAGGTGAACATGGTGCGAAGGATCCTGAGAGAACTTGAAGTGAGTTGCAGTTGATGAAAACATCGTGCGATGGTGGTCTTGGATTATCTATTTTGTTGATGAGTTGAGGTCAGTCTTGGACTTGACTTTGATGTGGTATGGGATGCATACCTTGGGCATAGTATGGGATGTGTTGGCAAGGAGTGACTTGATGGATGGGATAGGAGAAATATGCCTTGAAGTTGGATGGTGGTTGGAGTGATGAAGGTGCCTTGGTGGGAGCACTTGGGCATGGGTTGAGTCTAATGAAACTTAGCCATTTTGATGGACGTGATTGTTGGTCTATGACCAAGGGAAGCACATGGACAATATGATGAGGAAAGTGAAGACTTTCCCCTTTGAAAGAATTGATGATCAGCATATCCGAGATGAGATGAAGTTTCTTCATGGACCTGGATATGGAACAACAGTTGAACATTGGTTGAAGGACTAATGCACTAATATGGGAATATTTCTTGATGAATATTGAAGATGTGACAAAGTGTTGGAGAAACAATTGATGAAGGCATGAGGAGGTGCATTCTCATGAGTTGGGTTTGATGGTTGGATTAGCTACCTAACTAGTTCAAGTCATGAGATCATGAAATGTACTGAGGTGTGTTGGAGTTGAGTTGGAGTATGACAACATTGGTTCACATGATGATGATATGTGGTGGATTGGCACAACGCGAGTAGCGATTGAAGCATGTAGCCAAGTTGGAAGGGGCGACCTTCTATGAGTTGGAGTAGTGTGGATGATTGCGATGAGTTGTGGTTGATGTTCGTGAGAATGAGGAGTCTTACCCACATGAAGGCATGAGCCTTGATGAAGGTTCATGCGAAGGAAGTTGAAGAGTTCGTGAATTAGGGAATTGAGTAGCATGTTGAGTGTAGTTGGGGGTAGATAGCTTCACAATGTTTGGACTTTGCAAAGAAGTTTTTCAGGTGGAGTTGTTGTCAAGTACGATAATTCTTTTAAACTCAGGGAGGATGTCAAGGCCCCGAGCTGGCATGAAGGCCAAACAGGTGCCCATGGCGGTCCATGCTGACTTGAAGTGGCGAAAAAACTGAAGTTAAAATGAAGTGGACTTGTGGGCATCGCGTGCACGACATGAAGGCAAGCGCCTTGTACGTTCTCGCACAAAGGAGAGGCACTTGAGTGCCCATAGGTAGCATGATGGGAACAGGGGAGCGCTGAGTGGGTGAGTCGGCGTCTTCAGGTTGGCGACACGACGGGCACGAGCCAAGTGAGACGTGTGGAGGTGGATCGAGAAACATGGGTGGAGGTCAGCACAACTAGCACAAGCGAACGGTCGACACAGTGTGTGAACAAAGGAAACAAATGGTGAAGGCTAACCTAATCAAAAAAAGGATAAGGGGAATTCCTTTTGTTGTATCAAAAACTACTATTCAATATGCAATTAAAAGATCAACTTGCTTCAATAGTCAAGATCCTCAGACAAAAAGTCTCTCCATCTTGGTGATTATTCATGATAGAAATAAAGTCATTTTGTCTTACCAATTTAATGCTCTCTTTTGCAACTCTTGTCCAAGATTGTTTTTTAGTGTGTAAAAGCACTTTTTAATTGTGGGAAATATGAACCCCATGTGGAATTAACATGTACTTATTACATTTTCTTAAGCTTATTTCATAAATATGTCCATTACAAGGCTTTGAACATGGGTCTCCATTAAGATAACCCATTACTTTTATTATTCACCCTACCCATCTTGACAACTTGTGTCCAAGATTTATTGATTCATTCACTAATAATTGATTTGACAAATGTAATTAGAATTAGACCAAAACTAGTTGAATTGAATTTTTCGAGGAGTTTTTGGTCAAAATTGGCCATTCAAAACCAAAAATGACCAATTCCATACAATAACATATCGGTGCTCATGGGCTAAATAAGTTCACCTAAAAAAAGCCTAATCTAAAACCCTTAACATTGCATATTTGTGTGTGATGGTTTGGATATATATATAGTTTTTGGTTGACTAGTATTTGCATCTAATTCTTTAGTGGTTCTAGTCTAATTTTAGTTTTTTGGGTCAACAAATTTTGATAACAATAGATTTGGCAAAGGGTCAAGCCTAATGAATCTAAGTTGTGTATTTAGTTAAGTTTTAAACCCTCAAATTTGATGGTCATAACGTAGACTAAAACGTTAAATAATTTTGTAAAGTTTTTAGAGAGTGCTTCACATTTGCTTTACCTTTGTATATCCCTAGTATTTTAAAGGTTTCTATGCCTATTGAGAAATGGAACCAATTTGAAAAAACAATAAGGGAGAGCAAAGACAAAATGATCTAACAAGAAATAAGCTTGATATAATGAGATAATTGCAACTACTTGTCCTATCTTTATTACTAGTTGAGCTCCTTAACTAAGATGGGAGATGTTATCACTACAAACCATATTAAATTTTAATCCATTAAAGCTTAAGAAATATGGTCAATGAAATAAGAAAGATAAAGTCAATTCATATTCTAAATATTTAAAATTATGGTTCATGAAGCATGGACCTATTTATGAAGCCATGTTATCTTGGCTTTAACCTACATATTTAGTCTTTGCCACAAGTCCTTATATGGGTTAATGAATAAAATCACATCCTCCCCTTGAAATTTTGGGGTTTCCAAAATCTACTAACCAATTGAGATGTTTTAGGTAAGTTCATTAGGAGTTCCAAAATTGATAACTTGGATACAACACTTGTTTCTAGATTTGTAATTTATGTTGATCTCAGTGAAGGCTTTGGTGACCAAATTCCATTTGAGAGTGGATATTATAGTGAACACAAATTGTAAACTACAAACGCATTTCCTTTCCATGTATAACATATTTTGATCATGGACATGCAACAAATTCATGTCTAAAGGCATACTTTTCATAAAATACAAGACAAAAAATAGGAATCCCATGGCAAAAAGGCTCAAAGATGGATCGTCGTTGGGTAGAAATCACACAAGACCTTAGAGGAACATACACCTACAACTTTGTATAACATTATTGTTCCATATCTATGGGATGTGACATAGATGTTGATATGGTCAAGACTTTGGAGTGAATTCTTTTCCAATTGGTTCAGTACAAGAAGACTCCTTTAAGAAGGCGAAGAAATGCGTGAGTTTAAGACAAGGATCTGAATATTGTGGGTCCATTATATGAGCTAAGGAAATTTCTTGTGATAAAAACTCAAATAATACCCAATCACTTGGTTATTAGACAATAATACTGAACAATCAAGGGAAAAATCACAAAAATGAGTTCAAGTCAAGACATGGCCTCTAAGATAGAAATAAACTATAAATTACTTATATGTAGGCATGTTATATGTTCTAGTATTGTACATCAAATATATGAATCCACTTGAGGACATCATACTAAACTTGAAGGATCACCAATATTTATATCTTTTGTTATTTTATTTTATTTTTCATTCCTTTTGCTTTTCATCTATTTTCTTTATAATTTTCCCAAAGGTTACAAAACACATTTTAACTTAGTGATAAACCAATAATGAGGACAACCACCTTTCGTTATTATCCATGAAAGTGGGATGACTCATCACCATTATTCATGGAAAACCACACCACCTAAAATAAATTGTTGATGGTATGAAGGGGAGCAAAATTTCACTCTTGCTAGAAGTTGTTGGTTCTTGGGCGATGTCACCACTCAAACTCTTTCCTAGAAAAAGTACTAATCTTAGTGGAAGAGCCTAGGGACACTTTCAAACAAGCCACCCATTGTCACTTTAGTGGCCTTGTTCTAGTCTTTATAGCAAGGAGTCCTAGCCTAGGTGGGAAATCATAAAGTCAAATATAAGCCAAATACTTGAGTATGGAACATGGAAGCCTTAGCTTAAATAACAAAATTCAAATTAATCAAATCAACTCACTTACCAAAGGTGTGAATTTAGAAAAATTAAATATGTTGTTCGCATAGTAGGTTACATATCTAGTAGTTTGGTTTATGTTACACACATAGTGGAACAATCCTAACATTAAAATAACTCTAATGCATATGATATGAGATGTTGTCTGTCATGGTGATGTTTATGCATGTGAATTTCATAATCTTGTAGTGATATTGAAATAATAATTGATAATTTACATTTGAATATCATTTTTTATTTGCCAAGCCATAGATAAATAATAGATTTATGGTTAAATTTGGAATTGTTGAGTTATAATATGTTCTATGCTTATAACAGTTTACTTCTTTTTCTTATTATAATCCACAGATTAGCAATCACATGTACATAAAGTAAAGTGCAGATAGAACATTAAATGATCGACAGAAAACAAGCCAAGACAAGAGACACAAGATGTGGTGGCTAGCCAGGGACCAACCCCACAATGTGTGGGGAAACCCTTTAATAAAATCTTCTTTTACTTTCAATAATTCAGTAGAGAGAAATAATAGTACAATAAATCTTATTTATATTAGCAGTAGCAAACCCTAGATCAGCAACATCAGCATTAGCAGCTTCATCATCAAAACTAGGGCAGTCGATATCTCACAAACCGACCGTCGGATCGGCTTGATTCCACCACCAAAAGTTGTAACCTTCAGAGGAGGTTCAGATGAACCTACAGTGCAGTTGAGATGAGGAGATCTTCTGGTCCACGCAGGTCAAACTTCACTTCTGCAGTTGCAGCTTCAGTTTTAGCAACATCCTTCAAACTAGGGCAGTCGATGTCTCGCAAACTGTCCATCGAATCGACTTGATTCCACCACCAAAAGTTGCAGTCTTCAGAGGAGGTTCAGATGAACCTACAACACAGATCAGAAGAGGAGGTTTGATGGTCCATGATGGTCAAATTTTGGATCTGCAGTTGCAGCTTCAGTTTCAGCAGCGTCCGACTTCACATGTGTGAGAGAGAGACCCTTTTCTGCGCAGTAGAGAAGAGACCCTTTTCTGCGCAGTAGAGAGAAAGAGAGATGTGATGAGATGAGTGAGTACAAATGAGGAAAATTCCTCCTATATTTATACACAACTGTTGATGTTTGAATAGATGCAATTGTTGGGCTTTTGAGCCTACATGAGTTGTAGGTCAGTTTGATAATAATTCCATAATCAAAATAAATTCATATCTCCATGAATACTTATCAGAATCGGATAATATTTAAATCAATCCTACACCTCTCAATGAGAGGAATCTAATGAACATACTATTAGCCATGAATAAGATGACCCATATGAATTTTGGCCCTAGTTTCCAATTTTAACACCCCCTCTCAACTAGGGAGAACTTCATCTATAATCTGTCTGTCGGTTGCTACTATTCATCCATCAAATGTGTTGCCCTGTGCAGCCTGACCCTTGCCCTACTCTGCTCTATTTTGCCTAATCTTCTTTGTCTTGTTCTACCTTGTACTGATCTATACGACTCTGCTCTGCTTTTGTCTGAATTATGAAGAAGAAGAAATGATCGATGATGTATCATACTAACTCAAAGTCAGTCTCAAAGTATGTACCACTGGTCCCAGACCAGTCTCAACCAACCCGAAGTCAGCGTCATAGTGAGTACAACTCCTACCACTGGTGCCAGACCAGTAACATCCTCCACTGACTCAAAGTCAGTCTCAGAGTGCGTACCACTGGTCCCAGACCAGTAACATCCTCCACTGACTCAAAGTCAGTCTCAGAGTGCGTACGACTGGTCCCAGACCAGTAACAACCGACCTGAAGTCAATGTCATAGAATGTACCACTCCTACCATTGGTCCTAGACTAGTATCATTGATCCCAGATCAATGGAGGTCATCCTAGCGTAGGGAGTACAATAGATACAACGATGCGTCCATCGGTACTACTATGGTCCCTAACTTCATTTCCCTGCTCATTGATCAAATTGAGAGGTACTCCCATGAGTCC
>APFE030556428.1:208863-250191 GCA_000404065.3 Pinus taeda | reverse complement strand
ACACAAGAGAGTGAATCATCTTGTTCCACAAGAGAGCAAATCATCTTGTCCCACAAGAGAGCAAATCATCTTGTTCCAATGTGCACCACCAAGGGAGGGTGAGTCACCCTGTGGTCGTATGTTGCTCCAGTAAGAACTGCAAGCCCTCAGAGCTCCCGAGCTCAATGTATGCAACATGTAGGACCCTTGTACAAGGGTTTCTTGACGACTCCAAGTCGTTTGGGAAAGTCACAAATTAGATCTTTCCTCGGGGCTTTGACAAGGTGTATTGACCTGTACATCATCTTAATGCGATGGAGCCTCCTTCCTCATCAACTTACCATATCCCAGATGATGTCTATCTGCTGGAGCAATCGACGAATATGGGATTCCTCAATAATTGAATCCCACCTCTGGTTGTTATAGAGAATCATAGTGTTATGTGATCAAATAGCTCACTGAAGAGCTTCCCCAACTAGGCAACTTCATACGAGATCATACTCATAGATATGTATCCCGTCTCAGCGGTGCTTATGGCAACCAACTTCTGCTTCCTGCTCATCCATTATATCAAACTAGAATCCAAAGAGAAACAACACTAAAAAGTGCTCTAGTGATCCTCCACACTACCTGGCTAATTAGCATTCGAATAATCATGCAGTTTCATATTTCCGGTAGTGTATCTCAATTCATGAGAGATTGTGTCCTGAAGACATCTCAGAATATTCTTGGCACCAATCTAGTGAGGCTTAGCCAAATATGAGTTCAGAATGCTAACTGCAAAACATATGTTAGGACAGAGGTTCACCAAGAATATCAACGCGAATGAGTTTTTGAAACTCAGAGGCATTTCCCAAATCTGATCCGACATCACTACCATATAACTTATGAAAGTTAAGATGCTCGAGGTAGTCATAGGCATGCAATCCACCATACCAAATCTTTTCAGAATTTTCACCACATATTTTCCTTGAGATAGGAAAATTTCCCTTGGCTTCTCCCACACTTCAAGTCCTTGGTTGTTCATTTCAAATTCAAAAGCCAACTCCCTCTTACATTTGTGAATGAGAGGGTATGCACCTGTCAGAAAGAGGTCATCCACATACAACACCAGTATGAGAGGCTTGTCATCTTCAACCTCAAAGTAAAGGTTAGGATCGGCTTCACTCCTAGTGAATCCCAGCTTCATCAAGTAGCTATCGATCCTCTCATACCATGCTTAGGGTGCTTGCTTCAGCCCATAGAGAGCCTTCTTCAACTTGCATACAAGATATTTTCAATCCTAAATCTCAAATCATTTGGGTTGCTCCACATAGACCTCTTCTTTGATCGAATTGTGCAAGAACGCGGTCTTGACATCCATCTGATGTAGGTTCCATCCTTGTAAAGACACAAGGGCTATGATCAAGCAGATGATCGTATATCTGACAAAAGGTGCAAATATCATATCATAGTCTATACCTTCCTTTTGGAAGAAACCACGAGCAAAAAAACGAGCCTTATACTATTCCGTACTTCCATTTGCTGCAACTTTATCTTGTAAATCCATTTTGAAGTAATGATTGTCTTGTCCTAGGGTCTGGGAACTACTTCCCAAACATCATTCTCCATAATGGTCATAACATCCTTCCATACTTGATGCTTGATAGAATCTGAGAATGATGAAGGCTCATTTTGTATGATTGTGCTCATACTGGTCAGGTTTCCCTGATACCTATTGGGTTTCTTACTTTCACGGAAGGTTCCTCGAGGTGCAGCATGTCTTTTAGCATCATCAAGTATCCCCCTAAGCCATGAAGGCCTCTTCCTAGAAGAGGAAGGCTCAGGTGGATAAATAGGATTCATGGGTTCCTCCACATTAGGCATCGTTACATCATCTACCCATAGAGACAACTTCCACAATTGTACAGTTCTTCCTTTCCACCACACCATTCTGCTCAGGAGTATGTGGTGTAGTAGTCTCCCTCTTAATGCCAGCCTCAGATATGTCTGAGTGAACCAACTGTAATATATCAGAGGTCTTGCTTAGGCTTGAGGGGAATGGTCCCCTTTTGAGCTTTCCTTCGGCACATCCCAAACATACACCTTCTTTTTCTACTCGGAATTCGGGCATCCCTATCACCATTTGTCTTACACTGAGTAGATATTTATAATGAAGGTGCACAAACTTCTGATGCCAAAGTTCGGACTAAAGTGATGTGTCATAAGACATGATACCTAGCGGACTTCTACTAACCTGATATAAAGAATCAACTTGAAACCTAAGAGTGAAAGCATCTTTAACATTATTTTTCCATATACGTACCTTGCCATCGCTGAAGGTTACCTTGTAGCCTTTGTCTTCCATTGCTGAGATGGATACTAGGTTCTTTTTGAGATCGGGTACATATAATACATCTTGTAAGTGGATCTTGTTACCTTGATTCAATTTGAGAGAAACATTGCCTACACTTTTCATGGGGTGTTTCATGTCATCGCCAAGGACAATTTCCAGGTTATTTTCTTTCTCTACCAGATTATGGAGTACTTCTTTATAACCAGTGAAGTGTCTTGAGACACCACTATCAATGAGCCAAATTCCCATTGAGTCCGAAGGAGCAGAGGTAGATAGGGCAGCTGGTAGATAATATTCAGCCTGCTTATTGTCAATAGTGTTAGATTCATACTTGGAATTTCTAGCCTTCTTGAATGGTTGTCCTCTTCCTTGATTTCCAGCACTCCTTTTACCTCTACTATTAGATTTTCCATTCATTTGATTGCCATGGGAGGGATTTTGATCATCATCTTGGTGAGAGTCCTTTGTATCAGGGCATTCCCTTGCATAGTGACCTGCTTTATTGCAAATGTAACATCATCCTTTTCTTACACCCTTAGGTGCAGCCTTTCTTTTTTATTTAGAACCGAAATTATTTCTTTTCTTAGCATGAGAAGAAAAAGCAGCAGGAGGACCTTTAGGCAAGGGCATTTCTTGCTCTTCTACCCTTGTTTCTTCTTGAATGCATCTAGCCATTAATTCCTTGAAACCAGGAATTACATTATTGTTTAGAAGAGTAGTCCTGAACACGTACCATTCGGATGGTAATCCTCCAAGAGTTGTGAGTGCCATTTCCATGTTAGTAATAGTTTCCCCAATAGATAGGAGATCATTCTTGATCTCAATGACTCTTAAGAAGTATGCTTGCATACTCTCATATTTACCCTTCTTGATTTCCCTCAGCTTATTTCTAAGAAACAAAACTTGATTTGCATCATTGACTTTAAATAAACTCACCAATCTATCATAGATTTCCTTGGAGGTGTCCAGTTTAGAGATGTAGGCGACCAAGTGCTTGTCGATAGAGTCCCAGATGATCTTCTTTGTTTTGACTTCTCCATTTTTCCATTTGTTTCATGTAGCAGCATATGCATTTGATGGAGGCTCAACAATATTGCCTCTTACATGGTCCAGCACTCCTTGATCCTCCAGGGTTATATTGATAGACATCTTCCATCCGCAATAGTCAGCTTTCTCATGGAGCTTGTCTTCGGTAGGAAGAGTGTTGAGGACCCCATAGTTCTTTTAGAATAGCCTTGCCAATCTTCTCTTCGGTGATTGCTCTTGCTTTTGCTCAGGCTTTGTCTTCACCTCAGCTCTAATACCATGTTAATTTATGATATGGTCTATGCTTATAACAGTTTACTTCTTTTTCTTATTATATTCCACAGATTAGCAATCACATGTACATAAAGTATAGTGCAGATAGAACATTAAACGATCAACATAAAACAAGCCAAGACAAGATGTGGCAGCTAGCCAGGGAAAAACCCCACAATGTGTGGGGAAACCCTTTGATCAAATCTTCTTTTATCTTCAATAATTCAGCAGAGAGAAATAGTACAATAAATCTTATTATATCAGCAGCAGCAAACCCTAGATCAGCAACATCAGCATTAGCGGCTTCATCATCAAAACTAGGGCAATCGATATCTCACAAACTGACCGTTGGATCGGCTTGATTCCACCACCAAAAGTTGCAGCCTTCAGAGGAGGTTCAAATGAACCTACAGTGCAATTCAGATGAGGAGATATTCTGGTTCATGTAGGTCAAACTTCACTTCTGCAGTTGTAGCTTCAGTTTCAGCAGCATCCTTCAAACTAGGGCAATCGATATCTCGCAAACCGTCTGTCGGATCGACTTGATTCCACCACCAAAAGTTGCAGCATTCAAAGGAGGTTCAGATGAACCTACAATGTAGATCAGAAGAGGAGGTTTGATGGTCCACGTTGGTCAAATTTTGGATCTGCAGTTGCAGCTTCAGTTTTAGCAGCTTCCGGCTTCACATGTGTGAGAGAGAGACCCTTTTCTGCACAGTAGAGAAGAGACTTTTTTCTACGCAGTAGAGAGAGAGAGAGATGTGATGAGATGAGTGAGTGAAAATGAGGAAAAGTCCTCCTGTATTTATACACAACTGTTGATTCTTGAATAGATGCAATTGTTGGGCTTCTGAGCCTACATGAGTTGCAGTTTGGCTTGATAATAATTCCATAATCAAAATAAATTCATATCTCCATGAATACTTATCGAAATCGGATAATCTTTAGATCAATCCTACACCTCTCGAAGAGAGGAATATAATGAACATATTATCAGCCATGAATAAGATGACCCATATGAAGTTTGGCCCTAGTTTCCAATTTTAACAGGAATGAATATGGGCATTGGTTTAAAATAATTGGTTCATAATAATTTAGTTGTCATTGCTTGCTTTCATTATTACTTCAAGGAGTGTCATCATTTGGATCATCTTGGACTAAGAGTTATAATCATTCTTTAAGCATTCTCATTGAATAAGTAATCTAGTTTTTCATGGATGAGCCTTGGAATCTAAACATTTAATTTGTTGCTACAAACATTACATTACATTGGGTTCTAGTCCATTGGAGGCTAATGTTTCATTCACATTTTCTTTAGGAATCAATCTAGCACTTCATAATTTGGAATATCCGCACCTTTTTAAAAGTGAGTAAATTTTATTAAATTAAGGATGAGTTTGTTAATTGAGCTAAGGATCCCCCATTTCACACTCAATAACTTGGCTGAGATATACCATAGGGTTCCCCCCTGGGCTAGGAATCCTTGGTCTAAAGATTGAAGCAAGGCACCAAACTGATATTGGGTAGCTTTCTTGAGAGTGCCCCTAGGCTCTTTCATTAAGGTTAGGACCTTTCCTTGTACACAAGAGTTTAAGTGGTAACTTTTGGCATCGTTGTTGGGAACAAAGTGCATTCCCCTAATATTTGAAATTCTAGCTTTAATTTTCCTTTTGGTGAGTAGACATTTCAAGGATCACTCACCTGACGACTCCATCAGAAGATAACTCAAGCGGGGACTGCTCAACAAGAAGATCCAACCAAACCTCTACCATAGTTTCTCCAATAATGAAAAAGATTATAGGTGGAGATTGAAAGAGGTTTCTCAATCTTCCTCTCGCAAACATCCTATAAATCCAATTCCTTTTATATTTCACATAAGGAAAGTCACTATAACTACCCAACCATGGGTTACAAATGTTTATAAGCCTCTTAACATGTTTAGAATCTGAATATTTCCCCATGATATTCCCAACAAGTATGACATATAACTTCCTAAATTCTCAAGAAATAATGTCATTATAACTAAGGAGCATACCCCAAAATTTTATTATTCTCTTGGTGAACACTTAGTCCCTAATGACAATGAAGATGTAGTAATGAAGTTATCTTCATTGTCATTAAAAGAAAATATTCTTGGTAAACTAGTTTGGTTTCCAATAATTTAGGATTTAATAATAATTTCATTATGTATTCATCAGATATAGTTAATAAGAAAATATGGAAACAAAATGTATTGTGTTGTTGGTGGAAACTTAGTCTTTGATGAGACTGAAGATGTTTTAATGAAGTGATTTTCATTATCCTTAGAGGAAAATGTTAAGTTTTGGGGCAATGGTTTGGTTGTTAATAACATTAGGACTTGGTAAGAATTTCATGATGCATTCATCAAGAGGCGGGTCATAATAAATAATAGTAGATTGATGCTTGTGAAATTGCATGAAATGAAGAAGAAATATGTGGAAAGTCTGAAAGAATTTGAGGTTTGAAAATTGTTAAGGTATTTTCCTAACAACATGAAACAAAGTAATGGAGCAACCTTGCTACATTACACAAATGCCTTTAAGGGCCAATTTGGAGACAAGTATCCAACCACTATGGAGAGGCTAAGGGGTATACAAGGGACTGAAGAGAAATAGTTCTTCCAAAGTATAACCTTTCATCACATCAAGGGCATCTTCATCAAAGAATGTGTCAAAGAAGGGGGTAGTCAACACCACTGGACCTACACTAATATGATGAAATATTTAGCATATGCTATAAAGTGAATGGAAGCTAGCTTTGATAAAAAAAATTGAAACTCTCCAATAATAGAATCAAGCTATGCAAAACAATATCAATCAATTGGAAAGACAAAGTAGATTTCAACCTTGAGGAAATGTTATCTGGCATAAGTCTAGACAACCTCAACACAATTAAAGGATCCCAACTCCTCTAAGTGGAAGTAATATTGTTCGTCAAGATGACCTTTGTTTGTGTAACCCTTGTGACTTTCCTCATAGTCAATATACTTGCTTATATGGTAAGGAAATTATTCAACATACAAGTGAGAGCAATAAACAAGCATCAAGTGATTGGGGAGATGGCCAAGCATAATTAATAATGTCCATATATTTTCAAATTATCAAGACGCAAGCTTAAACCAAGATACTCTTGCAATATATTTAGCACCTAAACCTTCCCAAGAGGATATTAAAAGAAGGATCAGAGAGAAGGATTGGGTGACTTAGAAAAGAAGGGTTAAGAAAATGTAACAACAACCCTAATATTCCCAAGGTCAATGACCTCAAAGTTCCCAAAGTTAAAAAAAAATATCTCAGGAAATTCAGCCAACAAGGAATCAATATGGTTACTCAATATCAAAAGTGTCTAACAATGCAGTATGGAGACCAACATTGATTTAGATGCTTACCTTGCTAAGTCTTATATTAATGTTCCTTTCCTTGAGCTCATAAAAATTGTAATAGCCCCAGGTTGATTTTTTATGTAAATAAAATATAGGACCAAAGTCATGGGAAACAAATTCTAAGTTGAATGTTGGGCAAAACATAGTGATGGGTATCACTAGTGATTAATTAATGGAAAAGGCATTGGAAAAGGCGAAGTGGAAATAATTGGAATTTTAGTTATGAAATAAAGGAAAATATGAGAAAAGGAAGGTGAAGAGACAGAGATTTGCATGAGAGGGAAATTGAAGGGAAAATGAAGGAAAATGAGGAAAATAGAGGCCTTGATGATAAAAAGGCTTTTGTCGATAAGTTCACAATATTTTGTTAGTTCATTTTTGGAGCTCTCTTTCATTTCTGTCATTCTCTCACACTCTTGCACACTTAGAGAAATCTTAGAGAATTCCTGGAGCATGCTTGGAGCACCCTAGTATTCACTTAGATTTGGAGAAATAAGGGAAAGTAGGAAAGTGCAAGGGAACAATTGGATAAGAAACTACAGTTGGTTTTCTTTGTAGGTAACAGGTTGCATGTGCATTTTCCTTACTGATTTCTAGATACATGGCATATGCATGTGATTTTATGGTTATGTGTTGTCATTGGAATGGATATTTTCCTCGAGTGCTAGTGGTTTTAGCCTTGCCTTTCCATTTCCTAGATAGCCATGATTTTGTGGGTTTTCCCACAAGATTATTTTCTAATAGGTCCTCATGTTCCTTATGGTTGTGGGTTGGAACAAACACTTTAGAATTCCTGGAACAACTTGGGTTGAGTTACTAGTCATGGACCCTAATTGGAACAAATGTTTGGTGGATTGTGTTACTAGTCCTTGGAGTCGGGTTGGACAAATGCTCTAGAGCCCTAGAAGGTGAGTACTAGTTCCTGTCTCCTCGGATAGGTTGGATAGAGACCGGTCTGGCTGGTGTTGGTGATGTCCAACCATGGAGGTGGAATCATTGTGGTTGAGGGTTGAGGTGGTTTGGCCTCTGGAAGCCCTGGTTTGGTTTTGTTTTGGTTTATTCCATGAGATCCCACATTCATGCTTGGAATATGGCGCACGAGAGATTGACTGAAAGAGAGATTTGGTTTCGCCCAATCTATGGTCAGGTGGTACATGGAAATCCCTGACTTGGTTGGTATTTTCATAAGTTAATATGAGACATTTCCTTATTCTGATCGATGATAATTTGTAGTGATTATGTTGGTGATATTATGGTTGAGCTTACATGGTCTCTACATTGGTTATTTTCTAGTTATATGTTGGTTATATCATGTGTATTATCTATGGCTCTTGTCATGGATTGTTTAGTTATTGATCGGTTGATGAATGTATGGACTAATAAGTGTTGTTGCATCTATGTGGAGAGGGCATAAGGCCTTCTTGGTGATTCTCAGACTATTATGATTAGATATGAATTCATGACCTACACATTACATGTTCGCCATGTGTTTTAAGAAATGTTTGTTATGAACTAGGCATGTCCTAGGTCAATTCTTGTTCAAGTTTTGTAAGAAAATATTTGTTATTATGTCATTTATTATTCTGAGAAGTTACAGGCAGTTTTGGGTAGTGGTTTGGAGGCTAGCCTGGAAAAGTGGCTCAAATCTCAAGACACACCCTCTGGACTGGAGATTTTGGGCTATAACTGCATGGAGGCAGTGTTGTGCATGTGGTCGGAGGCCTATAACCACACCTTGGCCTTGTCATGCATGTAGTTGTGGGATTATGGTAGTAAAAAAGATTCCCATCTCAAGTTTGGTCATTTGAGGTGGTCCTTTGGACCCTGAGTGTCTTGTATCCTTGAGGGATGTTGTGAGTTGTCAATTTTTTGGCCCCACTTCCATACCTAAAGCTTGGAGGTCGGGTCATGTCATAGTAACTTTTTGTCTCATGTTTACCCTAGCAGACTAACTAAATTGGGTAAATGTGGTAGGGGTGGTTACAGGGTGGTATCAAAGCACGGTTGCAACATTGGACCTCAAGGTAGATGTGATTAATATGTATGCATGTCTGATTTTCTATGTGTTTGACATGCATGCGTGTTAGTTTTCAATGTGTTTACTATTCACGCATTGTGATGGTCATTGTTGTGGTCTTGTATTGTCATGATGTTGAGGTTGAGATGATTAATATGTTGATTTCATTATATATATATATGTATGTATGTATGTATGTATCTATGTATCTATGTATCTATGTATCTATGTATGTATGTACGTATGCTAGTATGGATTGAATATGCAGACGAGTTAGAGATGGAGGAGCATCCAGCTTAGCAATTTCATTGTATTTTAGTAGACCTAGGGGGTCTTGTGTTTTCAAGGAAGTTGGTTTCCTGAGTATTAAATTAATGTAATTGTAATGTTTTTAGGTAATTTTATGAGAGATATTAAGAATAATATTTAATTAAGTATTGTGAGGCATATTTGTAAATGTTCTCGAATGTTGGAGAACATGAGAGAATTAAGATAGTTGAGAGATTGAGAGATTTGGGAATTAATTGTATATCTTAGATTATGAATTGGTTTCATGGTTTTTGGAACTAGAGAGGATCCTTAGAGATTAGTCGAGTCAAAAGTGGACTTAGAGGATATTCAAGATTTAGTTCAAAAGATTAAGGATCTGAACTGAAATGGTTTACAGAACCTTTTGTATAAATGTAAGCCTAAAAGGCATAGAGAGAGTTAGTTAGAGAGTAGTGAGTTAGTGAGAGAGTGAGAATCAGAGTTCATAGTTTAGATAGGGTTTGAATGTAAGCCTACGGGCAGGAAAGGAAAAAGGCCACTGATTAGAAAATCAGGCCAGGGAGAGAGAGAGAGACTCATTATGTAATTATTTGTTTATATATACACAGAGATTTTATTTCTAAATTGTGCAAGTGTGGATTGAGTAACTGAATTATAAATTGTGTGTGGATTAGAATAAATCTGTGTAACATAAGTTTGTAGCTGTACAGAACCAGAGACTAAATACAGAGACGAGTGTTATGGGCTTGCACACAAACAACATTGGAGAAAACCTTTAATGTTACAATGAAGGTATATCTGCAAGGTTTCCTAAAAACCTAAGGATTTATGAAGGAAGCATAAGGTGCGTAGGAGTGAAGTAATAGAGCTGAAGATCGGGATCAAAACAGTTGAAGACCATAAGGCGAGAAAAAATGCACAGGTAGAAAGCCGAATGAGGTATTACACACTAAGAAACAAAAGGACGTAGCAGCAAAGTACAGTCGTTGGATCAGTCAGATCAATGAACGAGTGTGAGGGAGATAGATGGCTAGGATTAAGTCATGCAAAATAAAGTCAAGAGTGAGTAGATCAGATTAAAAACACGCGTTAGCAGAAGGATGGAGCGGTCTTTACAAAAGGTTAGCAGTATCTCGCGTGCCCTAAAAGGTGTAAATGGTATTCTATGATTTCACGCAATTAACCTGAGGGGTTGACACATAACATGAGAAAACCACTTTTCTCACACGCTCTCGATCTAATGTCGGTCATGCATGTAATCACGCGATATGACACAATCACCGTTGGATTGAGGTAGGAGAGATAAACGGTGGAGATTGGTTAGGCTAGTTGGCGCAAGTTATTGCGCGATAACCGTTAGATTGAGGAATGAGATCGACAGCGAAGATTTAATGCGCTAAAGAGAGCATTGATATATGTGCAAAGGTTTGTGGAATGGAGGAAAGGTAAGTTTTAAGTGTGGGTTATGAAATATTTATATTATACGGAAATTATAATAGAAATAAGTGAGGTTTTAACTAAAGTCAAAAATCCATGGTATGGTTAATATGCACGGGTAATAAGAATTAACCAAAGATTATGAAGGATTTAGAAGGTTCCACTTAAAGGTTTATAAAGGTCCAGGCTTTGAATAGTTAAAATAAAACGTTTCCGCATAGAGTCTATTGAAGGAGCATTAAATCTTGGTTTAAGAAGGTTTTACTGGGTAGGAATATTAAAATTCCTAAGACATAGTGTGTGACATGCAATTTTATTTGCATAATGTGGGTAGATGTGGCTTTTGCTACGTCATTTTTGGTATCAGAGCCGAACAAGGAAATTTTGCGTGGAGGTATGTATACAGGCAAGAGGAGATCAGATTTTAAATCTGACAAATAGTAGGCACACAGAGATGAAGTGTCGTGGAATTTGTAGATGCAAAGAAACAACGAACAATCTATTCAAAGTGCAGGTGCATGGGAGAACAAGATCATGCAAAGATCTTGAAGGTGAGATGATATGTTTTTGTTTTAATTTGGTTTGAAGATTGTGGTTGCAGAATTCATGTTGTAGAAAAAATAAGGTATCTCAACAAAAGAAAAGAAGCAGTAATGAAGGAAGCTAGTAAGAATTTCTAAGTGAAAGAAGAGGTGGCCAAAACCTAGTATTTCATTTGTGATTGAAATATAAGAGGACAGTTGTGTTCTTAAAAGGTGCAGATGAGTTGAAGCCTAGAAGGAGCAGAGAGAAGTGCTCAAAGAGGTTCGAGAGAATAGAGAACCAAGTGCTTTCCAAAAGACCAAGTACAAAGGAAAGCTTCGTGAGGTAAGTGGTAGCAAGGAGGACTTGCTGTTGTAGAGGCTTTAATACAGTTCATAGTAAGTGAGTGAGGAACTCATAAAGATAAAGAAGGAGATGACTATTGATATTCATAACAGAGATAAGAGACATTCTGAGGAAGACCACAGTAGAAGAAAAATGAAGAAGGAGGATGCCAAGGCAAATGGCCTACAAAGGCAATTAAGTGAAGAAGAATATGAGAGGGAGAGGTTTGAGATTGTAGTTCATCTTGAGTTATTGATGGAGATGTTGCAGATGAATAAAGAAGACCATAAGCATGTTATGTCATGAGGAAGAAAATAAAGTGGCAGAGGCTACAAGAGAAGAGAAATCAGCAGGTGAATATGCAGTTACTATAAGAGCTTAAGAAGCTTGAATAGGTAATGAATGTTCAATTGAAGTCTAAAGAACTCAAAGAAGCTGAGTTGAGAATGGAAGTTTCTATTTGTGAAGCAAAACAAGGTGAAGTTCTATGTGAAGATGAAGACTGGAGATCTATGAAAGATCTTATGAACCATTGTGTGAATTCAAGACACCAAGAAGTTCAATTTGTTGAAGAAGGAATTATTGATGATTTTCTGAACTGTTGGAAAAATTCAGATCAGTAGGAGGATATGAAACCTTGTATATTTGAATCTAATAATTTTGATGTGATTACAAGTTTTGCAGAGGATGAGAAATATTTTGAAGCTGTAAAAAGTATGGAAGAGTGTCTTTCAGAAGATAAATACTCTGAAGTAAATAATGATGGAGAATGTCTCTTGAATGAGAATAGCTGTGAATTATTGCAGCAGAAATAATTTAGTAATACATTGATGTTTGAAGTTGTTACAACACATGAACAATTTCTGGTGAAAGAAGGAGATGAGATTTAGTCTGAAGAGCTGATATGTGAATCAACAGTTGAGACTGTTGAACCTTGTAATTTTCAAACTGATAAATTGTGTACAAATGCAGGAATTATAAGTGATGATGAAATATTTATGAAGTGTCGAAGAGAAATTGAATTGCTTGAATATTTGCTGGAAAACTCAAAGTATGATAGTGTGATTACAGAAGAAGGACTTCACTACAGTGGACAAGAGAAGAAAGACATCATTAAAGCAGATGGCGTGGAAGAGAGACTTGCCGATAGCTTCGAGAGTCCTTTGGAGAATTCTTTAAAGAGGTTGAATCATCATATTGATGTGCTGATAGAGAAGGAAAAGTTAGAGCAGTGTACTGAGATGTTGTTAGAGAAAGAAGAGGCAATGAGGCCTTATATTTTTAATTCTAATAATTGTTTTATGATTACAAGATTTGATGAAAATGAGACAAACATGTTTCAAGTTGAAGAGTCAGTTTTAGAACTGAAGAAGACTGGAAGTTTCTAGGTTAGACATGCTGATGAGGGAAAAGAAAAGCAGGAAGATACCGTGCTTGAAGAAATTAAATTGACTGATAAAATCAGTCAAGGAAGTGAAGGACAATTACTGAGGGTTGTCAAGGAAAAGGAAGGAAAATATGTTGGAATTGATGAACAACATAGTGATGTGTTTGAGAGGAATCAAGTACATGGGGAATTGGAGTACCATTTATATTTTAAAAGTAAATCTACAGATATTGAATAGAGGTTGTTTGTAAAGTCACAAGAGGGTAAGGATGAAAGGGCGGTAGTAAGAATCCGACAACTTCAAATAGAAGATAATGAACAACAGTTTGAAGATGAGTGGACAAAGTACAACAACAAATGCCAGAGTATGTACCAGCCCAAGGATGTGTTGAAGATAGAGATTGAAGAATTATGGCAATTAATGATGAATCAGTCCAGATGGAGGAGATTGATAGCAACAGGAAGAGTGATCAATCAAAATTTGAACCTGATAGATAAGGAGAGGAAGATGAAACAGAAGACAACGAACATAAAGAAACAACAAAGTAACAAAGCATTCAGACAACTACAAACTAAATTTTGGAACCCTGGAGGTTTTCTATGAACATATGAGAACACATGATTTGGAGATCATGATTATTTTAACCTTGGGAGTCTGATGCAGGAGCATCCATCTCAGCAATTTCATTGTATTTTAGTAGACATAGGGGGTCTTGTGTTTTCAAGGAATTTGGTTTCCTAAGTATTAAATTAATGTAATTTTAATGTTTTTAAGTAATTTTATGAGAGATATTAAGAATAGGATTTAATTAAGTATTGTGAGGCATATTTGTAAATGTTCTCGAATGTTGGAGAACATGAGAGAATTAGGATAGTTGAGAGATTGAGAGATTTGGGAATTAATTGTAAATCTTAGATTAGGAACTGGTTTCGTGGTTTGTGGAACTAGAGAGGATCCTTAGGGATTAGTTGAGTCAAAAGTGCACTTAGAGGATATTCAGGATTTAGTTCAAAATATTAAGGATCTGAACTGAAATGGGTTACAGAACCTTTTGTAGAAATGTAAGCCTAAAAGGCATAGAGAGAGTTAGTTAATTAGAGAGTAGTGAGTTAGTAAGAGAGTGAGAATAAGAGTTCAGAGATTACATAGGGTTTGACTGTAAGCCTACAGGCAGGAAAGGAAAAAGGCCATTGATTAGAAAATCAACCAAGGGAGAGAGAGAGAGACTCATTATGTAATTATTTGTTTATATATACACAGAGGTTTTAATTCTAAATTGTGCAAGTGTGGATTGAGTAATTGAATTATAAATTGTCAGTGTGGATTAGAATAAATCTGTGTAACATAGGTTTGCAGGTGTGTAAAACCAGAGACAAAATACAGAGAGGAGTGTTATGGGCTTGCACACAAACAGCATTAGAGAAAACCTTTAATGTTACAACAAAGGTATAACTGCAAGGTTTCCTAAAAACCTAAGGATTTACAAAGGAAGCATAAGGTGTGAAGGAGTGAAGTAACAGAGCTGAAGATCAGGATTAGAACAATTGAAGACCATAAGGAGAGAATAATACACAGGCAAAAAGTCGAATGGGTTATTACACAGTAAGAAACAAAAGGACGTAGCAGCAAAGTACAGTCGTTGGATCAGCCAAATCAACAAATGAGAGTGAGGGAGATAGACAGCTAGGATTAAGTCGCGCAAAATAAAGTCAAGAGTGAATGGATCAGATTAAAACCACATGTTAGTAGAGGATGGAGTGGTCTTCACAAATGGTTAGTGGTATCTCGCTTTCCCTAAAAGTTGTAAATGGTATTCTATGATTTCATGCGATTAACCTTAGGGATTGACACGTAGCATGAGAAAACCATTTTTCTCGCGTGCTCTCGATCTAATATCGGTCATGCATGTAATCACACAATATGATGTGATCACCATTGGATTATGGTAGGAGAAATAAACGGTGGAGATTGGCTAGGCTAGTTGGCATGAGTTATTGCGCGATAACCATCAAATTGAGGAATGAGATTGACGGTGAAGATTTAGTGCGCTAAAGAGAGCATCGATATATGTGCAAAGGTTTATGGAATGGAGGAAAGGTAAGGTTTAAGTGTGGGTTATGAAATATTTCTATTATACATAAATTATAATAGAAATAGGCGAGGTTTTAACTAAAGTCAAAAATCCATGGTATGGTTAATATGCACAGATAATAAGAATTAACTAAATATTATAAAGGATTTATAAGGATCCGCTCAAAGGTTTATAAAGGTCCAGACTTTAGATAGTTAAAATAAAACATTTATATGTAGAGTTTATTGAAGGAGAATTAAACCTTGGTTTAAGAAGGTTTTACTGAGTAGGAATATTAAAATTCCTTAGACATAATGTGACATGAAATTTTATTTGCATAATGTGGGCAGATGTGGCTTTTGCTGCGTCAGATAACCTCCCCTGTACTTCACTGAGGTGTGTTGTATTATGCTTATATTTGGTTATCGACATGGTACATTTGCAGGAAGTAGAATATCGGAGATGACAAGAAAAATGGTGGATTACATTTCACGTCTCTCCTTATAGATCATATGAGTAGGAAAGAGGTGAATACTCTCCTGACGTAGCAGATACCTTGAGAGGTTTAAAGGGAAAGATCGTAATTTGTAAGGCGGATAATGATAGGATCATTCAGTCACAATAAATACTTGACAGGGCACATGAAAAGAAATCAGAGGTCAATGCATTGATTCTTCAGAGTTTATCAAATTGCAGCGATAAGGACAACCATGGATCAATTATGGACAGGAGGAAAGGAATAATGGGGTGTATGGTAGCAGGTCTCATGAAGGACACATTTCAGATATGGATGACACAGTTAGAGGTGATAGATGGATTCATACACCTAGCAGGAGAGGTAGTGGTTGTCGATTCTATTCTAGTTCTGAATTAGAGAGACATCATGATCATCATCGTTATCATCATTACGGGAGGAATGAGAAGAAGTACTTATCGGATGAGTTCAAGAAATTCAAGCCTCCTACCTCAACGGAGAGATGAAGAAACTAGAATATGTAGAAGCATAGTTTCTTGAGATAAAGAAGTTTTTCAAGCTGCATGACTATACAGAGAATATAAAGGCTAGGATAGCCATTTTCAGTCTCAAGGGGAAAGCAGACATCTGGTGGGAAGATGTAAAGCATGTTAGAGGCATCAAGGTAGAGGATTTGAGTTGGCATGTGTTCAAAAGACTCTTTAGGAAGAAGTACTTATCAGAGAGATATTATGACGGTAAGGCTAAGGATTTATACGAGTTGAATATGGGATCTATGAAAAATGATGAGAACATGACTAAGTTTTTGGAGCTATTGAGATATGGTATCTTAAGGATGAGAAGATGAAGGTACAAATATTCATTAGTGGATTATTGTTAGCATTTAAGGATTAGATTGAGTATGATGAGCCTCGGACATTGGAGGAAGTAATTGGGAAGTTGAAACAGTGTTACCAGTAGTCTAAGCGTAAATCAGAGCCTAAGCAGGGTTGGAAGGGTAGTAACAAGACTAAAGGAAAATGGGATAAGAAGCGAGGAAGACCTTAGGATGCAGTTAATACGGAAAATGCAGTATCATACAAGAAATTCAATGCAATTGACAGAGGAGAGGGATTTCAATCTGAAGAGCAGAACAAGGGTGATGGCAGGATGCCTTTGCAGTGTTGGACTTGTCATGGAGATCATCGTAGGAGATATTGTCCATAGCATCAGGGTGGAAAACCTCATATTTATAGTGCTTAGGAGGCACAAATAGTTGAAGATGTTGAACAAAGTATCCCTCAAATTTATGTAACATTGGATGATAGGCAGGTTGATCATTAGCCATCTATTATTGAGATCGAAGGTAAGCTTTGTGATAAAATTGTTTCTATTTTTATTCACCTTAGATATAACTATAGTTATATCAATCATGGCTCGGTGGATAATTTTTTCTTGAATAAATAAGTGCATGCAAAGTCTTTGTTGGTGCAGCTCATTGCAGGTATTAATAAAAGAGTTCATCATTGAGTGAGATCTTGCGTATTTGAGTGGAACGGTATATCTACATTAACGTAGCTAAATGTGCCTCTATTGGGATCATACAGTATATTGTGGCTATGGATTGGTTGTATATTCATAGGACTATGGTAGATTGCTATGATAAGGCTATTGAGTGCCTATATAATGATGGAGAGAAGAGAATCTTGCAAGGTAAGAAGAATCCTACATCAGTGAGAATGGTTGTAACTATGTAGGAAAAGCACAGTAGAAGGAAAGTGTGTGTATTGTTTGCAATTCATATTTCTAGTGACAAACGGAAGGATGTTGAGGATGTTGAAGTCTTTAATAGGTACCCGATTTTGCAATAGTTTCAAGATGTATTTCCAGCAGAGATTTCAAAGTTACCACCTCATAGGGAATGGACTTTTCTATTGAGTTGATGTCGGGATCAGCACCAACATCGAAGGCACCTTAAAGGATGAGCACTTTGAAGTTATTGGAATTGAGTTGCAGCTTAAGGAAATGCTTGATAAGGGATACATTAGGCCAACTGTGTCACCTTGGGGTGCACTAGTATTGTTTGTGAAGAAGAAGGATGGTAATCTGAAGTTGTGTATTGATTACAGGCAGTTTAATAAGGTGACGATCAAGAACATGTATCCTTTGTCACAGATTGATGACTTCATTGATTAGTTGAAGGGAGCAACCATGTTCTCACATATTGACTTGAGATTAGGATATCATTAGGTATGCATCAAAGAAGAGGACATCTACAAGGCTGCATTTTGTACCGGGTATGCGCATTATGAGTTTGTAGTGGTTCCTTTTTGTATTAGTAATGCTCCAGCCACTTTTATGTGTTTGATGAATAGTGTGTTGCGTCCTTATCTAGACAATTTTTTGATAGCGTTCATTGATGATATATTGATATATTCTAAGAAAGAGGAAGAGCATGCAGAACACCTAGCAACAATGTTAAGATTGGTAAGAGAGAATCAGTTGTATGCCAAGCTTAGTAAGTGTAGTTTCTTTCAGACAAAATTTCATTACTTGGGACACGTTGTTTCCAAGGAATGTATAGCAATGGACCTGGAAAATATCAGAGTTATCATGGAATGGCCAACTCCTAGGAATGTGGATGAGGTCAAATCATTTATGGGACTAGCAAGTCATTATAGATGGTTCATCAGGAAATTCTCATTGCTTTCCTATCCTATTACATATTCGTAGTGAAAAGGGAAGAAGTTTGAATGGATTGAGGAGAGTTCAACTAGCTTTGAGAAGTTGAAGAATTTGCTTACAAATTCTCCAATTTTGAAGATTGCAGATCTTGAAAAAGAGTTCGTGGTATGTACAAATGCTTGCAAGAGAGGACTTGGTGGAGTCCTGATGTAGGAAGTACAAGTACTATGCTATAAGTCAAGGAAGATGAATGAGCACAAGCAGAACTACGTGACTCACGATATTTAGTTGGCAGTTATCATCATTCATTAAAGATGTGGAGACGTTATCTTCTTAGCGGGAGGTTTGTCTTATTGAGTGATCACAGTGGGTTGAGGTACTTGTTTGACCAACCTAATTTGAATGGCAGGCAATCTAGATGGTTGGATACTCTCAATGAGTTTGATTTAGATATTAGGTACATTAAGAGAAAAGAGAACAGAGTTGCAGATGCTCTTAGTAGAAGACTGCAGGTGAATAATATTGTAGTAGTGAGTTCTTATGGGACAGACTTGTAGGAGCAGATCTTGGAAGTAGGACAACATGATGACAAGTATCAATAGTTGAAGCACATGTTACAGTAGCAGGGCGAAGGAAATAGGGATGAGTATCACCTCACAACAAATGGCTTGGTCAGATTCAGGAACAAGTTTTATGTACCAGATGACAATGAGCTCAAGAAGCTTATCTTGAGGGAGTTTCATGTTAAGTTGTATTTAGATCACTTGGGATAGAAGAAGACACTGATAATAGTTAAGAAATTATATGATTGGACGAATTTGAAGAAAGAGGTGGTTGAGTTTGTTGCTATATGTTTGGACTTTCAGTAGGTAAAAGTAGAGTGTAAGGATCTAGATGGTTTATTACAGTCAATCTAATTCCAGAGTGGAAATGGGAGGTCATTTCCATGGATTTCAATACAAGTTTTTTCGATGACATTGAAGCAGCATGAGTCCATCATGGTTGTGGTTGACAGGTTAGATGAGTTATCTCATTTCATTACAGTTAAGTCTATGAATTCAGCTAGTGAGGTAGCTCATGTTTTCATCAAGGAGATAGTGAGATTGCATGGTGTTCCTAAAAAGATTGTATCCGACAGATATTCCAAGTTCACTTCCAGGTTTTGGAAAGAGTTATTTGCAGGCTTGGGGACAGAGTTGGCTTTTAGTACAACTTGTCATCTGCAGATAAATGGACAGATAAAGATAGTCAAAAGGATTCTTGAGGACATCTTGAAGATGTATGTCATGCATCAATAGAGGAAGTGGAAGGAGTATCTACCACTAGTAAAGTTTTCCTATAAAAACAAGTATCAGGAGTCCTTGAAGATGATTCCACTTGAGGTTATTTATGGGTGAAGTTGTAATACTCTTATCAACTGGAGTGATCTAGTGAACAAGGTGTTGATTGAACTAGATATTTTGGCATAGATGGAACATGAAATGCAGGTTGTTAAAAGGAATTTAAAGGAAGCACACAACAGGAAGAAGAGCTATGTAGATCAGCACAGGGTGTTTAAGGAGTTTCAAGTTGGGGAACATGTGTACTTGCACATCAAGCCTAAGAGAATCTCCTTAAGGATCAAATCATGTGCCAACATGGCACCTCGGTATTGCGAACCTTTAGAGATCCTTGAGAGGATTGAATTGGTAGCCTACCAACTTGCACTTCCTTTGACAGTGAAAGTCCATGATGTTTTCCATGTTTCATTACTTAAGAAGTATGTACAAGATGTTGATCACGTGATTGATTGGTTTGTATTGCAGGTGGAACCAAAGGGAGAATTCCAGCCATAATGACAATGCATATTGTAGTGGAAACAACTCATGCTCTGAAACCAAGCAATCAAGTAGGTTAAAGTGTAATGGAATCACTTTGGGCCTGATGAAGTTACATGGGAGATGGTTGATCAAATGCAGGCTATGTATCCTTCATTATTTGTTGGTTGGGAAAATGATTTTTTGGTATATGTGTATCTAAATATGGATGGTGTTGTAGATGTTACAATGAGATGTGGTATAAAGCTCCAATAAGCAGTATGATTATCATGTTTGTTATGTTGGTCATGGTTTGTAGTAGTTATTTATTGTAAATACTGCATCGAGCTATGTTATAAAGTTCCATGGGCAGTATGTTTTGTTTTCAGCGGTTTGTTGGTCATAGGTGTCGTAGAACACCGAGGACAATGTTCTCCCAAGGGGGGATGGGTTTGTAACAACCCCTGGTTGATTTTTTATGTAAATAAATTATAAGACCAAGGCCATGGGACACATATTCCATGTTGAATGTTGGGAAAAACATAGTGATGGGTATCACTAGTGATTAATTAATGGATATGGAAATTGGCACAGGAAAAGTGGCAATAATTGGTATTTTATTAATGAAATAAAGGAAAGTAGGAGAAAGGAAGGTGAAGAGACACATATTTGCATGAGAGGGAAATTGAAGGAAAAATGAAGAAAATAGAGGCCTCAATGATAAAAAGGATTTTGAGGATCAGTTCACAACCTTTTGTCAGTTCAGTTTTGGAGCTCTCCTTCATTTCTCTCATTCTCTCAAACTCTTGCACACTTAGTGAAATCTTGGAACATTCTCGGAGCATGCCTAGAGCACCCTAGTATTCACTTGGACTTGGAGAAAGAAGGCAAGGGAAAGCATAAAAGTGTAAGGGAATAGTTGGATCAACAACTATAGATGGATTACTTTGTAGGTAACATGTTGCATGCGTGATTTCCTTATCGATTTCTAGGTATATGCATGTGATTTTCTAGTTATGTGTTGTCATTGGCATGGAGATTTTCTTGGAGTGACAATGGTTTTAGCCTTGACTTGCCATTTCCTGGATAGCCATGATGTTGTGGGTTTTCCACTTGATTTCTTTTTAGTGGTGCTCATGTTCCTTATGGTTGTGGGTTGGAACAAAATCTCTGGAAGCCCTGGAATAACTTGGGTTGAGTTACTAGTCTTAGAGCCTAGGTTGGGACAAACACTTTCGAGCCCTTGGTGGGTTGAGTTACAATCCCTGGAACCAGGTTGGACAAATGCTCTAGATCCTTAGAAGGTTGTGGATTGATTTACTAGTTCCTGAAGACCTAGAAGGTTGTGGGTTGAGTTACTAGTTCCTGGAGCCTTGGACAACTGGTGTAGAGACCGATCTGGTTGGTGTTGGTGATGGTTGACCATGGAGGTGGAATCACTGTGGTTGAGGATCGAGGTGGTTTGGCCTCTAGAATCCATGGTTTTGTTTTGTTTTAGTTTATTCCATGAGAACCCACATTCATGCTTGGAATATGACACAGTCGTGATTGGATGAAAGAGAGATTTGGTTCAGCCCAATATATAGTCGGGTGGTACGTGGAAGTCCCTGAATTGGTTGGTATTTTCATATGTTAATGTGAGACATTTTCTTATTGTGATCTATGAGCATTTATAGTGATTATGTTGGTGATATTATGCTTGATTTTCCATGATCTATATGCTAGTGATTTTCTGGTTATATGTTGGTTATAGGATGTGTATTATCTATGGCTCTTGTCATGAATTGTTTAGTTATTGATCAGTTGACGAATGTATGGACTAATAAGTTTTATTGTAGTTATATGAAGAGGGAATAGGACCTTCTTTGTGATTCTCAGGTGAATCTCAAACTATTATGATCAGATATGCATTCATGACTTGTAGCTTATATGTTTGCCATGTGTTTGACGAAATGTTTGTTATGAACTAGGCATGTCCTGGGGCAGTTCTTGTTCAAGTTTTGTATGAAAAGCTTTGTCATTATGTCATTTATCATTCTAAGAAGTTACAGGTAGTTTTGGGCAATGGTCTGGAGGTTGGCCTATAAAAGTGGCTCAGATCTCTCGACCTCACCGTCTGAACTAGAGATTTTGGGCTATAACCGCCTGGAGGCAATGTTGTGCGTGTGATTGGAGGCATATAACCGTACCCTAGCCATTTCATGTGTCCATTTGTGGGCTTAGGGTAGTGAAAAAGAGCCCTAGCTTAGGGTTTGGTTACTTGGGGTGGTCCTTTGACCCCTGAGTGTTTTGTAGTCTTGAGGGATTTTATGAGTTGTCAGTTTGTCGGCCCCACTTCCATAACTCAAGCTTGGAGATCAAGTCATGTCATAGTAACTCTTCATCTCATGTTTACCTTGGTAGGTTGGCGAAATTGGGTAAATGTAGGCGAGATTGTTACAAAAATCCCATGACTATAAAAAAATTTGAAATAGTTATGGTTTTGCCGATAATAGTTATTATCCTTCTAAGGAACCCTCTATAATATTGTAGACAACTAATAGAGAATAACCTAATGGTAAGTATGACCCTTTTTTCATATTGTTGGGAGTAAATCAATTGATATTGCACAATTTCATGTTGGATGTTAGGGAATCAACTAATGTTATTCCATTGGAGGTCATGAAGCAGTTAGGTGTCACAACTACTAAAAATTACTTAAATTTAAATGCCATAGATGTAAGAGAGGTCAAAGTGGAGGATGTTATCAAAAATTTCCTCGTAATTTTTGTGGCTAATCCCAATATTCAAGTATTCATGGATATTATGGTAATTGATGTGCTAGATTCTTAGGGTATGCTCTTATCTAGAAAATTTAGTCATGACTTATGGGGGGCTTTACAAATGGACCTCTCTTATGCTACTATCCCTTCCTATGGGGAGGACATTTGTGACCATGGAACGGGGTCCTTACTTTGTTGATCAATATCTTACCATGTTCATTCAAAAGCGGGGTTTCAACATTGTGAGAAATAGAGTCAATATATTGTAGATATTGGGGGAGAGTTGATGTGTTGTAGGGGGCTTATGGGTATTTGAGGCTATAAAAAAGGGAATTCAATAAAAATAGTGGATAGAAATTGGAAATATTTGTTATTTCTAATAGAAATATGAATTCATGTTTGTGGGGTGGGGGCAACAAAAGGGTTTTGGGAGGTTTTTATCAATATCTAGTGAGATTAGAGATATTCTTTAATATCCCATGAATATAGGTATTGTGGCACAAGTCAACTGAGTGGAGACCTTGTGGACCTTATTGTTGGGAAAACAGTTGACATTGATGTCGAAGGAGTATTCATTGATGTCAAGGAGTAGTCATTGATGTTTGCATATTCTTGTAGTAGCATATCTTTGAAGGAATTTTGGTTATAATGGATCAACTCAAATACTCTTGCAATGTGCATAGTCAGGTAGCCCTCTAAGAGACCTTTCCAATGATATATGGTACTTAGAAAATCTCCCAAGGATCTAGGAGAAAAGGCCTTTTGAAGTTAAGGCATAACTAAGTAGTTTTTTGTTTGAAAGTCATCCAGACTTGTCCTTGAATTCAAACTTATCGAGTCCATCTGGGTCTTTGGAGAAATTTTGGGCACAAACATATCTAGGAACCCATACTAGAGCAATTCATCTAGACTTGATCGAGAATCCAAACTTATTGAGTCCATCCAAGCCACTGGAGAAATTTGGGGCACAAACAGATTTGAACATCCAAACTAGAGAAATGCATCTAGATATCCTAATATCCAACATCCAGCCCTAAAGAAATTTTAGAAAGGTAAAACATGAAATACACCCAAATCCAGACTTTATTCCATACTAAGTATAGGTGGCAACAGTGACATGCGGCCTAACAAGATTGGATGAGGTTGATGATGTGGCAATTCTTGGTGGGGATGATATGGCAAGTGATTATGTAGAACCTCGATAGTGTGAGACATGGCAATAGTTTTGGCATTTTTGGGTGGCTAAGTGACCTATTTTTATATGACATATGGCACCACTCAAAGGTGGCCATGTCCAATTATGACATCAACGTAATGTAAGCATGATGCCATTTGATGATGTGGCACATTATTGGGATCCATGTCAAGAGGTTAGTTTGTAATCAGTTGTTTGGGTTAAGGAATTTCCGAAAAATGTGTACTGATGAGACAATGGGTATACATCCTACTTAAATGGTCATTTAAGCATCTAGTCCTTGAGAAAATTTGGTGTATGAGAAATTATTTGAACTCCTAGATATTCGAAGCACGAAAGATCCCAACGATTAATCATATGAAATACAGTTAAAAGCCTCAGGAGCTAGGAAAAGTAATCATCCCCATAAACAAATATGGGGTGGTTCATTATTCGCACAATGGAAAAGTATTGGAAGACCCAAATACTGGATTATGCGCTAAAAAGTTTAATCATTTGGTTCTCACATAAGGTCCTATGGACCAAGGAACCGACTTCAAGGAACTCAAAAATTTGGTGTTATGTAAGAAAATTTGGTGTTGTATATTCCAAAAAATTGTTTTTCTGTATATTAAATAAATTTGACATTTTGTTGTGTTCAACATTAAAACGATTTTTGATGCTTGGTGCTTCATTTTTCTTTAAAATTTGGTGTTGTGTTCAGTGTGAACATGAAACAAATAAACGAGCACACTCAAAAGGCATGATCTAAGGCAATTTCTTTTTTTTGATATTTTGTGAATGTGAAAAGACACAATTGAGGCTGATATATATTGATTCTTCAAGTTGCAATCAAAATTTTGGCTCTTATTGTAATCAAATAAAAAGCGTGAGAAACTGAGAGAGGTTGTTGAAACAATAAGATATTGAAAAATATACTAAATGTCAAAAGTTTGAAGCACACAAATAATAGAAGGACAAAAGCAAAGTCTTTATAAGGAGATTGAGTGAATGTTAAAGATTTTGTAAAGAAAACTGCAGAGGATAAAAAATAGAGAGATTGTTGCTAAAACGAGATCATAATAATGTGTGAGAACAAATATTTTCCTCATTTATCAAGGGATTGGTGTCTCCTCCAAGAAGGAGTCAGAAGACCATCAACAAGTTGATGTTTACGAACAGTGGGAGTTGGTGCTTTTGACAAGTGGGTTCTTGCAAAGAAAAAGAGAGGTTGGAGCCTCATGTAGGTTGGTTCCTACATAATATAAGGTAAAAAAGAATTTGGTGCTCACATTTACATCAAAATAAAAACATTGGTGGTTTTCTCCCTTTATGTGTTTCCATGCATATATGGTGTCTCTATGTGTTTCTTATGTGTGTGATGTTGATACTATTGTTGTGTATTGATTTCATGGTTGATTGTGGAATGTTTAAATAACTATGCTCATTGTTAAATAAATTGGGGAAATTTGTTAAAATTTATAAAATATTGATTCACACACCCCCCCTTTCAGTATTTTCCTAGTTTCCAACAATTGGTATCAGAGATGCCACCTTTAGCATAAATATAACAACTAGAAGGGAGATCTAAACCTGGGACATGTCCAGCCAGGAAGGATGTTCTACCAACAAATCTACTCTTTTTAATGGAATGAACTATAGCTTTTGGAAAGTGAGAATGAGGACATATCTAATGTCCCTTTGGGCATATGTTTAGGATGCAGTGGTGAATGACTATCAAAATCCACTTGTACTAGTTGACAGAGAGGACATGATTAAGTTCTCATTTAGTTCCAAAACAATGAATGCAATCCTAAGTGGATTAATTAGAATTTGTTAAAGTTATGCACTGCAATAATGCAAAATAAATGTGGGACAACTTAAAGAACAACTATGAAGGTGAAGTAAAACAGGCTAAACTACAAGTCTACAAAATGAAAATTGAGTCGTTAAAAATGAATGAGGATGATGATATAGCCAAATTTTTACTAAAAGTGAATGAAATAATGAAGTTCATGAGAGGTCTTAATGAAACTACGAAGGAGTCCATTATAATTCAAAAGGTGTTAAGATCTCTTCCTGCCTGATTCAATGCCAAGGTATCAACCATTGAGGAGATGTCTGACCTTGAGAAATTAAAAATGGATCAATTACTTGGAATATAAAAACCTATGAAATGAGAACTACAAAATGAAAATCTACATCAAGGGAAGCAATGTTTAAAGCAAACAAGAAAACCAAAGATAACAAAGAATGCTCAAGTTCTAGATCGGATGAAGAAGAGGCTAATTTTTTCAGATGATTGAAGAAAGGAATTGGAAAACATAAAGGTAAGATGTCCTTCAAATGTTGTAATTATGGAATGGTAGGTCATTATGCATCACAATTTCCATTCAAAAAGGGATATAATAAACTTGATGGCAAAGAAAAGAATAAACATAGGAAAGTTAAGAAGGAGAATAATTTCAAAAGAAAATACTTTATACACAAGAAGACAACAACTCCTCAAAAGATGAAAATGAATAATCTTCTGATGAAGAAGGAATTAGTGACTTCATGTTCATGGCCTTAGAAACCCAAAATGAAGGACATAATGAATGTGAATTAAGTGAAGAAGAGGTTGAAGTAGACCTGGATGGTGAATTAATCAATGCCTTAGAAGAAATCAATAGACTTAATAATAAGAATATGAAACAAAAAGAGTTATTAATCAAGTACGTAAAGAAGAACCTGAATTTGAAGACTCGTCATTCCTACTAAACGTAGAGTTAGAAGAAGGTAAAAGGGTTGAAGATATTATAATGCAACGACTAAAAAAGAAAGGTAAGGAATGTGAAAAAATCGAAGAAGAGGTAGTCTCTCTAAGAAAGGAATTGGAGAAAACTCGAGCTCAATTAAAACCAAAATCTAAAGCATATTAGAGTATCTGAAAAGTTAGATGAAGTTATTAATTCTCAGATATCCCCTCTTATAAAAATTGGCTTTTGTTATGAGGGAACAACTAGCAAGAAGAAACATGAAGATAAAAGAACTATCAAATTCATCAAAGCACTCACAGAAAGTAATGGAAATGGAATTCAAGGGAAGTACAACAATTGTCAATCATAAAAATAAGAAAAATGACAATAATTCATCACAACAATAGTCAGTGAACATTGACAACATCAAACACATTGAACAAGTGAAAAGTCAACAACACCATAGTAACATTACAAATTAGCAGTAGCCGAGAAATTTCTATAACAAAGTTTTGAGCAAATTTTAAGATCAAGCAACAAATCAACAAAATCCTTGCTTCCCTCAAAGAAAAATTCATCGAATTCCCTGGAGATCACCTTCACAAAGACAAATCATCAAATTCCGTAGAGATCACCTTCAAAAAGACAGACTACTCCTAGGTACATAAATCTCTTCTATGGTTATTGTTATATCTGTAAGAATTTTAGTCACAAGGTTGTCAATTACAAACCATATCTTAGAAGAAATGAGACAAGAAATAAAAGAAATGATTATTACCAGTTGAATAGACATAATATATTTACACATTCAAGTAGAAATAATCTGAGCGACAACACTCTTTTTTCTCCCTTATTCAATATTATTGAATGTTATAATTGTCATCATTTTGGACACAAAGTAGCTAAATGTAGAATTGGAAAATTCAGACCAACTCCTCAGAGCAAGCAAGTGCAAGAAAAACCTAAGTTTTAGAACAAGAAAAAGGAGGAAAAGAAAGACAAATGTTTCATCTGTAGATTTAATGGGCTTTGGCATAATCAATTCCCACAAGTGGTTTTCTGATACATGGAAACCCCTCTTGACTGATGATTTGAATATTTAACCTTTGGCTTAGGGTTTTATTGTGGTTTTTGATAATATTGAGGATAAGCAAAATATTTATGAATATGCACAGTGGTTTTTTGGCAATGCTATCATTTTCATGCAACCCTTAATATTTGAAGTTGTAGCTTTAATTTTCCTCTTGGTGAGTAGACATTTCAAGGCACTCACCTGACGACTCCATCAGAAGAGAATTCAAGTGGGGACTACTCAACAAGAATATCCAACCAAACCCTCTACCATAGTTTCTCTAATATTGAAAAAGATTATAGGAGGGGATTGAAAAAGGTTTCTCAATCTTCCTCTTGCAACAATCCTATAAATCCAATTCCTTTTATATTTCACATAAGTAAAGTCACTATGACTACCCAACCATGGGTTACAAATGTTTATAAGCCTCTTAACATGTTTAGAATCTAAAGATTTCCTTATGATATTCCCAACAAGTATGACATATAACTTCCTAAATTCTCAAGAAATAATGTCATTATAACTGAGGAGCATATCCCAAAATTTTATTATTCTCTTGTTAAGCACTTAGTCCCTAATGATAATGAAGATGTAGTAATGAAGTTATCTTCATTGTCATTAAAAGAAAATATTATCTTGGTACACTAGTTTTGTTGTCGTTAATTTAGGATTTAACAATATTTTCTTTATGTATTCATCAAGATATAGTCAATAAGAAAATATGGAAACAAAATTTATTGTGTTGTTTGTGGAAACTTAGTCTTTGATGAGACTGAAGATGTGGTAATGAAGTGATTTTCATTATCCTTAGAGGAAAATGTTAAGTTTTGGAGCAATGGTTTGGTTGTCAATAACATTAGGACTTGCTAAGAATTTCATGATGCATTCATCAAGAGGCGGGTCATAATAAATAATAGTAGATTGATGCTCGTAAAATTGGATGAAATGAAGAAGAAATATATTGAAAGTCTGAAAGAATTTGAGGTTTGAAATTTGTTAAGGTATTTTCCTAATAGCATGAAATAAAGTAATGGAGAAGCCTTGCTACATTACACAAATTCCTTTGAGGGCCAATTTGGAGACAAGTATCCAACCACTTTGGAGAGGCTAAGGGGTATATAGGGGACTGAAGAGAACTAGCTATCTTCCAAAGTATAACCTTTCATCGCATCAAGGGCATCTTCATCAAAGAATGCGTCAAAGAAGGGGGTAGTCAACACCACTAGACCTACACTAATATGATGGAATATTTAGCATATGCTATAAAGTGAATGGAAGCTAGCTTTGATAATAAAAAAAATTGAAAATATCCAATAATAGAATCAAGCTATGCAAAATAAGAGCAATCAATTGCAAAGACAAAGTAGATTTCAACCTTGAGGAAATGTTATTTGGCATAAGTTTATACAACCTCAACACAATTAAAGGGTCCCAACTCCTCTAAGTGGAAGTAATATTGTTCATCAAGATGACCTTTTTTTGTGTAACCCTTGTGACTTTCCTCATAGCCAATATACTTGCTTATATGGTAAGGAAATTATTCAACATAAAAGTGAGAGAAATAAACAAGTATCAAGTGATTGGGGAGATGGCCAAGCATAATTAATATTGACCATATATTTTCAAATGATCAAGATACAATCTTAAACCAAGATACTCTTGCAATATATTTAGCAATATTGGGTGACTTAGAAAATAAGGGTTAATAAGTCATCAAATTCCCTAGAGATCACCTTCAAAAAGACAAACTACTCCCATGTACATAAATCTCTTCTATGGTTATTGTTATATTTGTAAGAATTTTAATCACAAGGTTGTCAATTACAAACCATATCTTAGAAGCAATACGACAAGAAATAAAAGAAATGATTATTACCAGTCAAATAGACATAACATATTTACACATTCAAGTAGAAATAATTTGAGGGACAACACTCTTTTTTCTCCCTTATTCAATATTATTGAATGTTATAATTGTCACAATTTTGGCCACAAAGTAGCTAAATGTAAAATTACAAAATTCAGAGCAACTCCTCAGAGCAAGCAAATGCAAGAAAAACCTAAGTTTTAGAAGAAGAAAAAGTAGGAAAAGAGAGACAAATGTTTCGTCTGTAGATTTAATGGGCTTTGGCTTAATCGATCCCCACAAGTGGATTTCTGATACGTGGAAACCCCTCTTGACTGATGATTTGAATATTTAACCTTTGGCTTAGAGTTTTGTTGTTGTGGTTTTTGATAATATTGAGGATAAGCAAAATATTTATGAATATGGGCAGTGGTTTTTTGGCAATGCTATCATTTTCATGCAACCCTTAATATTTGAAGTTGTAGCTTTAATTTTCCTTTTGGTGAGTAGACATTTCAAGGATCACTGTAATATTCCTAATTAGCTATGGCTAATTGGAATATTCAATTTTGCTCAATTTTGCCTACTATAGTTATTTGTAAATAAAAAGGTGAGGAAAAGGGGACATAACTCACTTTTAGAATAAAAGTCACTTCCTAGTAGCACAACGTTGTGGACTTAAAGGGGAGCCAAGGGGGCCAAAGGACCACACAGAGATGGGGCCCACGCAGACACTTGGAGGGAACTGCGCAGATGGAAAAGGAACATGTGGCAAGAGGAGATTACGTTGGAGGAGGTGAGCCTTGGGATTGAGAGAGGCCAATGCTATAAAGGAGAGAGGAGCCTCCTCATTTTGTCATTAAGTTATGAGCATTTGAGCTAGTCACTTTGCCTTAGAGCACGCTGGCTGTTTAGCCTGTCTGCAGCACTGTTTAGTGCACTGAGTGTCTCCGTTCGGAGATCTCACCCTTAGCCACGGGGGACTTCGAGTGCCTACTCATGCAAGGTAGTTTCATTAGTCTTTTTGCGGTAGTTTTGATCTTTGGCATTGAGGTGGAGTTGAGCATTGGAGGACTGCGCAGTCTTGAGAGAGAGGGACACAGTTCTTCTGGGGGCAGTTCCGGATTAGGGGTTTGTGGAGGAGTTGAGCTGGGAGATTAAGCAAGAGATAAACTCTTGCATATTGGAGGAGTTTGGCAGAGTTTCAGGCAGTATTTTGGAGGATTCTACTCAAAGGCATTGCAGAGCCTTAAGGGATTGCATGATTCCCCAAGGGGGTGATTTTCGGGGGTCGGCCATTTTAGAAAAGCTTTCTAAGTTTTTCTGGGTTTTCTGAGTAGAGGTTGATTCCAGAGTTTCAACATTTTTTGAGGAGGGGAACAACCCCAAATCCTCATTTGATTTCCAGTAGTAGTAGCAGCACGACAATTCTCTAGCAGCATTCACGCAGTTCAGAGAGAGGCCATTCCTTTGCTATTCTGAGTGTATTTCTTCACTTTCTTGGTGTAAGTTGAGGTGCCATCTTTCTGATCACCTCCTATACTCATTCCATTACTCAGTATAATAAAATGGCTTAGCATTTCTCTCTACATTTCTCGAGTATCTATTGTATTTCATGTTTACATTATTATATGTTGCACCACTGTTATTTCTATCATTTTGAGATTTCCCGGTCATTATATCATTTGTGCGTATTTGGTTGGAGTTACTGGGGTTTTTGGGGAATATCTCCAAAACAGGATATTACAATGGTATCAGAGCATAGTTCTGGCTCAGCCTGTGGAGCTAGCAATCTATGACATCGGGGGAAAAACCCTACATCTGTTACAGAGGTAGGAGATATTGAGACATTGTGCATAGGTTGGAGAACACCTACGGAGAGGGACACTGTGTTTCGGTGGTGGACGCAGAACAGGAGGAGCCTGTGGTGGATGCAAAACAAAAGGAGCCTGGGGTGGATGTAGAGCAAGAGGATTCAATGGCAGATGAGGACGGGAAGAGATTTGTGAACATGCTCTTCAAATCAGTGCAGTATCTGTCGAGGCAGATCGAGGTGATGGGGCAGAGATTCACGGCAGTGGAGGCTAGACAGCATGAGAACCCATGGCTTTTCCACATTGGTGAGGGATCGGGTACATCCCACCATTTTCTAGAGCAGGTTGCCACCCAGCATGATATTACTCTGCAGATGGCCTCACATGCCCCTACATGCTCTACCATGCCCACTTTCCTAGGAGCAAACACAGGGGCCGGAGCCCAGCAGGAGGCAGAGCCCAGTCATATGGGCGATTATTTTGCAGAGTACCAGGCCTATGGGCAGGAGTTCAGGGATGCTCTCTCATTCTAAGACTTTGATCAGCTCCAGTGGGATAGCAAACCCCGTGACCATCACAAAAGACATCGACATTATCATGATGGAGACACCCACCGCACAGCTAGTAAATTCCACTTGCCTACTTTTGATGGTTCATCATACAGTTCGGCAAGGTCTTGGGTGGAGAAGCTGGACATCTATTTCCAGCTTAACTAGATGTCGGAGGCAGAGGCCATCAAGGTGGTGACATTACATTTGGATGGTGAGGCCCAGGACTGGTGGTTCCATGGGATGGTTACACTCGGACACTCCTCAGTGATGGCATATGTCGAGTTCACCAGGAGATTGATGGAGAGGTTTGACCGGAGGGATCCGGAACAACACTTTGTTGAGTTGATGAGGCTCAAATAGACGAGGAGCCCAGAGACCTACATTGCAGACTGCCTGAGGATTTCAGTGATGGTTCCAGATCTATCCATAGCACAGAGGATCTACATGTTTGTTGAGGGGTTAGCAGAGCCACTTCGGGGTCTAGTCAGATCCACTAGACCAGCCACACTCCATGATGCTATCAGCAGGACCCGGGACTTACAGGATGCCTTACCCAAGACCTGGACACCTTACCCCCAGAGGCAATCTTTCCAGCCTAAGGGGAAGGGCGTGAGGATTCCGCCTCCAAAGGGGAATCTGGGACGAGCACAGATTGATGACGATGCCAGGAGGGAGTTGAAGAAGAAGCGGTTGTGCTTTACCTGCCAGGAGCCATGGGCACCAGGGCATAGATGTGCTGCTGGCAAAGCACATTTTATTGAGGTCTTCTCCAACAGCAGCGGGGAGGAGGATGAGGAGGATGACGTGGAGGCAGGAGATAGTCATGTCGTGCAGGGTCCCTTGCCGCCTCCACCACCACCAGCAGGTGGTGCAGCTTTTGCACCTATTGGGGGAGCCCTTGCAGCATTGCGAGGAGTTCCCAAGTATTTGACGTTGCGCGTACGGGGGACAGCACGTGGCTAGCGAGTATCAGTTTTGGTTGATAGTGGGGCCACCCACAACTTCATCAATGCACAGATGGTTGAGCGGAGAGGTATACAGACAGAGAACTTATATGGATTCTCAGTTTTGGTCCCAGGAGATCAAACCATGGTGTGTGCTCAATATGTTCCAAAGTTATCAGTAACAATGGGCACCTACACGCTAACTAACCACTTCCTCGTGGTCAATATCCGGACACCAAAATAGTACTGGGTGTTCAGTGGCTTATCACTCTAGGGAAGGTCACTACAGATTGGAAGGCCCTAGAGATGGAGTGGGATGATGAGAAGATAGGGAGGCATGAGAAGATTCGAGGACAGCACACATATCCGCCTCAAACTGTTTTGGCTCATCGGATGGAGGCAGTCTTCCGGAAGGGAGACATAGAGTGGGCAGTGGAGCTACGTGCATCAGAGGCAGGGACTACAAGGCAGACAGTGTACCCAGAGATACAGTCCATCCTTGACCGGTATGCCATAGTATTTGGGGAGATTCCGTTGGGACAACCATCGAATCGGGGGTTTGAGCACACCATTGAGCTTGAGCATGGCATACAAGCAGTGATTACTACCCCCTATAGGCATTCCAAGGCCCATCAGGATGAGATTGAGCGGGTCATTCAAGAGTTGCTGGCTCTTGGGCACATTCGGCCGAGCACGAGTCCTTTTGCTTCTTCCGTGGTGTTGGTGAAGAAGAAGGACGGCCCATTGAGGATGTGCATTGACTACAGGGCCTTGAACAAGAAGACACTGAAGAACAGGTACCCCATACCCAGGATCGATGAGTTGATGGATGATTTGAGAGGAGCACGGTTCTTCTCGAAGATTGATTTGAGATCTGGGTACCATCAAATTCGCGTGAGGGAACAGGACATTCCCAAGACCACCTTCAGGTGTCACTATGGGCACTTCGAGTTTTTGGTGATTCCCTTCGGGCTAACCAACGCCCCAGCTACATTCCAATCTTGCATGAATCACATCTTTCGCAATCATTTAAGGAAGTTTGTGTTGGTGTTCTTTGATGATATCTTCATTTACAGCAAGACTTAGGAGGAGCATCTCCAGCACATTGAGACAGTATTGTGCATCTTGGAGGAGCAACAGTTCTATGCCAAGCTCTCCAAGTGTGAGTTTGGGTTGACGGAGATGTTATACTTGGGACACATAATAGGGGTGGACGGAGTGAGGGTCCACGAGGAGAAGATTAGGGCCATCAAAGATTGGCCGGAGCCGAGAAATGTGACAGAACTTCGAGGATTCATTGGCATTTGTACTTACTACTAGAAGTTCTTCAAGGGTTTCTCACAGCTTGTTGCACCCCTGATAGATTTGACAAGGAAGGGGGCATTTAGTTGGTTGGATACAGCATAGCGAGCCTTTGACAGGCTCAAGGAGGTTATGAATAGCTACCTAGTGCTTGCATTATCGTATTTTACGCAACCATTTGTTTTGGAGTGTGATGCGTCGGGAGAGGGGATCGGCGCAGTGTTGATGTAGGGAGGTCACCCTATAGCCTTTGAGAGCCGGAAGCTCCTTCCGCACGAGAGGTTGTATTCTATATACGACAAGGAGATGCTGGCCATCATGCATGCATTGGCCAAGTACCGGAAATATTTGGTGGGTAACAAGTTCTGGGTGAGGACTGATCACAACAGCCTCAAGTTCTTTTTGGAGCAGAAGCAGCTACAGGAGAGGCAGCAGAAGTGGATCAGTAATATCCAAGCATATGACTTTGACATTGAGTATGTCAAGGGTAAGAACAATGTGGTAGCAGATCCGCTCTCACGAATACCAGCCACGTTGTCTCTTATGAGCTTGGATGCAGACTGGAGGGCTTGACTCCTAGTAGAGTACTCCAAAGATAGATTTGCATGTGAGGTTCTGGATGGGAAGGTGGCGGATGACAAGTACAGGGTGGTCGATGAGATCATATATTACAGGGACCAGATCTTCTTGACTGAGGGATCTCAGTGCAAGAAGAAGATACTTCAGGTGTCACATGATTCACCATTGGCAGTTCATCAGGGGTTTACCAAAACCTAAAGGGCCATTAGAGAGAGGTTCTCATAGAAGGACCTCAAGGAGGACGTACTCCAACATGTTTGGGAGTGCGATGTTTGCCAGAGGAACAAGGGGGAGACGAACCATCCAGCAGGACTATTGCAGCCTCTTCCCATTCCGGAGGGGAAATGGGAGTGTATTTCGATGGACTTCATCACAAGGTTGCCCATGGTACATGGCAAGGATTGCATCTTTGTCGTCATTGATAGGCTAACAAACTACTCACACTTTTTTTCCATATCCGCACACTACACAGCAGCGCAGGTGGCCGAGCTGTTCTTCAGAGATATTTTCAGGTTACATGGTCTTCCCAAGACCATCAATAATGACAGGGACAACCATTTCATGGGCGGATTTTGGCAGGAGCTTTTCTGGTTGGTGGGGATGGAGTTAACACCGAGTACCAGTTATCACCCACAGACGGACAGGCAGACAGAGATAGTTAACAAGTGGTTGGAGGGCTACTTGCGTAACTATGTCAGTGGGTAGCATTGAGCATCGCTGAAGTGGTTGCATCTGGGGGAGTACTGCTACAACACTACACATCACATGTCCATTGGTATGTCACCATTCTATGCTTTATATGGATACCATCCCTTATCTTTTGATGACGTGATGTTTGGTGCTCGCAAGGCTCCAAGAGCCAAGATTTGGATCCAAGAGAGTCGGAATATTCTCCGAGCTCTCAAGAATAATATGGCTACAACGCAAAACTAGCAGAAGTTGTATGTCGACAAGAGTCGGGTGGAGAGACAGTTCGAGGTAGGGGGCTTGGTCTACCTACGATTACAGCCATACCGATAGTCGACACTGAAGCAGAAGGGGGCTAAGAAGCTCAAGCCTCGCTTTTATGGGCCATACAGGGTGATACGCAGAATTAGACAGGTTGCATATGAGTTGGAGCTACCCCAAGGCAGCAAGATTCATAACATCTTTCATGTATCATGCTTGAAAAAGGCATTGGGGCAGCATGTGATAGTGACAGATGAGCTACCACACACAGATGATGAGGGGAATTTGGTGTTGCAGCCAGAGGCTATTATTGATACCAGGGAGAGGCAGCTATGGAGCAGGACGGTTCGGGAATTCTTGGTGAGGTGGAAGAATTTACTGGATGAGGATGCCACTTGGGAAAGTGAGAAGATTTTGCAGCATCCATCACTTCAGTTGCTTGAGGACAAGCAACATTTTGCTAGGGGAGACTGTAATATTCCTAATTAGCTATGGCTAATTGGAATATTCGATTTTGCTCAATTTTTCCTAATATAGTTATTTGTAAATAAAAAGGTGAGGAAAAGGGGACATAACTCACTTTTAGAATAAAAGTCACTTCCTAGTAGCACAACATTGTGACTTAAAGGGGAGCCAAGGGGGGCCAAAGGACCATGCAGAGATGGGGCACACGCAGAAACTTGGAGGGACTATGCAGATGGGAAAAGGAACACGTGGCAAGAGGAGATTATGTTGGAGGAGGTGAGCCTTGGGATTGAGAGAAGCCAATGCTATAAAGGAGAGAGGAGCCTCCTCATTTTTTCATTCAGTTATGAGCATTTGAGCTAGTCACTTCGACTTAGAGCACGCGGGCTATTTAGCCTGTCTGCAGCACTGTTTCGTGCACTAAGTGTCTCCGTTCAGAGATCTCGCCCTTAGCCCCGGGGGACTTCGAGTGCCTACTCAGGAAAGGTAGTTTCAGTAGTCTTTTTGTAGTTGTTTTGATCTTTGGCATTGAGGTGGAGTTGAGCATTAGAGGACTGCGCAGTCTTGAGAGAGAGGGATACAGTTCTTCTAGGAGCAGTTCCGGATTCGGGGTTTGTGGAGCAGTTGAGCTGGGAGATTAAGCAAGAGATCAGCTCTTGCATATTGGAGGAGTTTGGCAGAGTTTCGGGCAGTATTTTGGAGGATTCTACTTAGTGGCAGCGCAGAGCCTTAAGGGATTGTGTGATTCCCCAAGGGGGTGATTTTTGGGGGTGGCCATTTCAGAAAATCTTTCTGGGTTTTTCTGGGTTTTCTGAGTAGAGGCTGATTCCAGAGTTTCACCATTTTCTGAGGAGGGGAACAGCCCCAAATCCTCATTTGATTTCCAGTAGTAGAAGTAGCACGGCAGTTCTCCAACAGCATTCACGCAGTTCAGAGAGAGGCCATTCCTTTGCTATTCTGAGTGTATTTCTTCACTTGCTTGGTGCAAGTTGAGGTGCCATCTTTCTGATCACCTTTTGTACTCATTACATTCCTCAGTATAATAAAATGGCTTAGCATTTCTCTCTGCATTTCTCGAGTATCTGCTATATTTCATGTTTACATTATTATATGTTGCACCACTATTATTTTTATCATTTTCAGCTTTCCCGATTATTATATCATTTGTGCGTATTTGATTGGAGTTACTGGGTTTTTTAGGGAATATCTCCAAAACGGGATATTACAATCACTCACGTGACGACTCCATCATAAGAGAAATCAAGTGGGGACTACTCAACAAGAAGATCCAACCAAACCCTCTACCATAGTTTCTCTAATATTGAAAAAGATTATAGGAGGAGATTGAAAGACGTTTCTCAATCTTCCTCTCACAACAATCCTATAAATCCAATTCCCTTTATATTTCACATAAGGAGAGCCACTATGACTACCCAACCATGGGTTACAAATGTTTATAAGTCTCTTAACATGTTTAGAATCTGAATATTTCCCCATGATATTCCTTACAAGTATGACATATAACTTCCTAAATTCTCAAGAAATAATGTCATTATAACTAAGGAGCATATCCCAAAATTTTATTGTTCTCTTGGTGAACACTTAGTCCCTAATGACAATGAAGATGTAGTAATGAAGTTATCTTCATTGTCATTAAAAGAAAATATTATCTTGGTACACTAGTTTGGTTGCCAATAATTTAGGATTTAACAATAATTTCATTATGTATTCATCGAGATATAGTCAATAAGAAAATATGGAAACAAAATGTATTGTGTTGTTGGTGGAAACTTAGTCTTTGATGAGATTGAAGATGTGGTAATGAAGTGATTTTCATTATCCTTAGAGGAAAATGTTAAGTTTTGGAGCAATGCTTTGGTTGTTAATAACATTAGGACTTGGTAAGAATTTCATGATGCAGTCATCAAGAGGCGGGTCATAATAAATAATAGTAGATTGATGCTCGTAAAATTGCATGAAATGAAGAAGAAATATATTGAAAGTCTGAAAAAATTTGAGGTTTGAAAATTGTTAAGGTATTTTCCTAACAACATGAAACAAAGTAATGGAGCAACCTTGCTACATTACACAAATGCCTTTAAGTTCCAATTTGGAGACAAGTATCCAACCACTTTGGAGAGGCTAAGGGGTATACAAGGGACTGAAGAGAACTATCTATCTTCCAAAGTATAACCTTTCATCACATCAAGGGCATCTTCATCAAAGAATGCGTCAAATAAGTGGGTAGTCAACACCACTAGACCTACACTAATATGATGAAATATTTAGCATATTCTATAAAGTGAATGGAAGCTAGCTTTGATAAAAAAAATTGAAACTCTGCAATAATAGAATCAAGCTATGCAAAACAAGATCAATCAATTGGAAAGATAAAGTAGATTTCAACCTTGAGGAAATGTTATTTGGCATAAGTCTAGACAACCTCAACACAGTTAAAGGGTCCCAACTCCTCTAAGTGGAAGTAATATTGTTCATCAAGATGACCTTTGTTTGTGTAACCCTTGTGACTTTCCTCATAGTCAATATACTTGCTTATATGGTAAGAAAATTATGCAACATACAAGTGAGAGAAATAAACAAGCATCAAGAGATTAGGGAGATGGCCAAGCATAATTAATAATTTCCATATATTTTCAAATGATTAAAAATACAAGCTTAAACCAGGATACTCTTGCAATATATTTAGCACCTAAACCCTCCCAAGAGGAGATTAAAAGAAGGATCGGAGAGAAGGATTGGGTGACTTAGAAAAGAAGGGTTAAGAAAATGTAAAAACAACCCTAATATTCCTAAGGTCAATGGCCTCAAAGTTCCCAAAGTTAAAAAATATATAAGGAAATTCAACCAGCAAGGAATCAATATGGTTACTCAATATCAAAAGTGTCTAATGATGCAAGTATGGAGACCAACATTGCTAAGTCTTATATTAATGTTCCTTTCCTTGAGCTCATAAAAATTGTAACAACCCAGGTTGATCTTTTATGTAAATAAAATATAGTACCAAATTCATGGGAAACGTATTCCAAGTTGAATGTTGGGCAAAACGTAGTGATGGGTATCACTAGTGAATAATTAATGGAAAAGGAATTGGAAAAGGCAAAGTGGAAATAATTGGCATTTTATTTATGTAATAAAGGAAAATATGAGAAAAGGAATGTGAAGAGACATAGATTTTCATGAGAGGGAAATTGAAGGGAAAATGAAGGAAAAAGAAGAAAATAGAGGCATAGATGATAAAAAGGCTTTTGTGGATAAGTTCACAAAATTTTGTCAGTTCAGTTTTGGAGCTCTCTTTCATTTCTGTCATTCTCTCACACTCTTGCACACTTAGAGAAATCTTAGAGCATTCTTGGAGCATACTTGGAGCACTCTAGTATTCACTTAGATTTGGAGAAAGAAGTAAGGGAAAGTAGGAAAGTGCAAGGGAAAAATTGGATAAGAAACTACATTTGGTTTGCTTTCCAGGTAATAGGTTGCATGTGTGATTTCATTACTGATTTCTATATGCATGGCATATGCATGTGATTTTATTGTTATCTGTTTTCATTGGAATCGATATTTTCTTGGGGTGACAGTGGTTTTAGCCTTGCCTTTCCATTTCCTAGATAGCCACAATTTTGTGGGTTTTTCCACAAGATTATTTTCTGATTGGTGCTCATGTTCCTTATGGTTGTGGGTTGGAACAAACACTCTAGAAGCCCTGGAACAACTTGGGTTGATTTACTAGTCATGGATCTTAATTGGAACAAATGCTTGGTGGATTGTGTTACTAGTCCCTGGAGTCAGGTTGGACAAATGCTCTAGAGCCCTGGAAGGTTGTGGGTTGAGTTACTAGTTTTTGTCACCTCAAATAGATTGGATAGAGACCGGTCTGGTTGGTGTTGGTGATGTCCAACCATGGAGGTGGTATCATTGTGGTTTAGGGTTGAGGTGATTTGGCCTATGGAAGCTCTGGTTTGGTTTTGTTTTGGTTTATTCCGTGAGATCCCACATTCATGCTTGGAATATGGCACGGGGGTGATTCGCTGAAAGAGAGATTTGGTTCTGCCTAATCTATGGTTGGGTGGTACATGGAAATCCCTAACTTGGTTGGTACTTTCATAAGTTAATATGAGACATTTCCTTATTGTGATCTATGAGAATTTGTAGTGATTTCGTTGGTGATATTATGGCTAAGTTTCCATGGTCTCTACATTGGTTATTTTCTAGTTATATGTTGGTTATATGATGTGTATTATCTATGGCTCTTGGCATGAATTGTTTATTTATTGATTGGTTGATGAATGTATGGACTAATAAGTGGTGTTACATCTATGTGGATAGGGCATAGGGCCTTCTTGGTGCTTATTAGACTATTATGATTATATATGAATTCATGACCTACACATTACATGTTTTCCATGTGTTTTACGAAATGTTTGTTATGAACTAGCATGTGCTCAATCAATTCTTGTTCAAGCTTTGTATGAAAATATTTGTTATTATGTCATTTATTATTCTGAGAAGTTATAGGCATTTTTGGGTAGTGGTTTGGAGGCTAGCCTGGAAAAGTGGCTCAAATCTCGTGATTGCACCCTCTGAACTAGGGATTTTGGGCTATAACCACATGGAGGTAGTGTTGTGCATGTGCTTGGACACCTATAACCACACCTTGGCCTTGTCATGCATGCAGTTGTGGGCTTATGGTAGTGAAAAAGAGTCCCATCTCAAGGTTTGGTCATCTTGGGTGGTCCTTTGGCCCCTTAGTGTCTTGTAGCCTTGAGGGATGTTGTGAGTTGTCAATTTGTCGGCCCCACTTCCATACCTAAAGCTTGGAGGTCGGGTCATGGCATAGTAATTCTTCGTCTCATGTTTACCCTAGCAGACTGACTAAATTGGGTAAATGTGGTAGGGGTGGTTACATGGTGGCACCAGAGTAAGGTTGCAACATTGGACCTCAAGGTAGATGTGATTAATATGTATGCACGTCTGATTTTCTATGTGTTTGACATGCATGCATGTTAGTTGTTAATGTGTTTACTATTCATGCATTGTGATGGTCATTGTTGTGGTCTTGGATCGTCCTGATATTGAGGTTGATATGATTAACATGTTGATTTCATTATATATAT
>APFE030556428.1:102908-208323 GCA_000404065.3 Pinus taeda | reverse complement strand
TATGTATATGTATATGTATATATACATATACATATACATATACATATACATATACATATACATATACATATGTATGTATGTATGTTGTGCTAATATGGATTGAATGTGCAGACAGGATAGCCTCCCATGTACTTCACTCAGGTATGTTGGATTATGTTTATATTTGGTTATCGACATGGTACATTTGCAAGAAGTAGAAGATCAAAGATGACAAGAAAAATGGTGGATTACATTTCACATCACTCTCCTTATAAATCATATGAGTAGGAGGTGAGTCCTCTCCTAACATAGCAGATACCTTGAGAAGTTTAAAGGCAAAGATCATAAGTTGTAAGGTAGATAATAATAGGATCATTCATTCACAGGAAAGACTTGATAGGGCACATGAAAAGAAAGCAAAGGTCAATGCATTGATTCTTCAGAGTTTACCAAATTGCAGCAACAAGGACAACCATGGATCAATTATGGACAAGAGGAAAGGAATAATGGGGTGTATGGTAGCAGGTCTCATGGAGGACACAGGTCAAACATGGATGACACAGTTAGAGGTGATAGATGGATTGATACACCTGGCAGGAGAGGTAGTGGTTGTGGGTCCTATTCTAGTTTTGGAATAGAGAGACATCATGGTCATCATCGTTATCACCCTTACAGGAGGAATGAGAAGCAGTACTTATCGGATGAGTTCAAGAAATCGAAGCCTCCTACCTTCAATGGAGAGATGAAGAAACTAGAATATGTAGAAGCATGGTTGCTTGCGATAAAGAAGTTTTTCAAGCTGCATGACTATACAGAGAATATGAAAGCTAGGATAGCCATTTTCAATCTCAAGGGGAAAGCAAACATCTGGTGGGAAGATGTAAAGCATGTTAGAGGCATCATGACAAAGGATTTGAGTTGGCATGTGTTCAAAAGAGTCTTCATGAAGAAGTACTTGTCAGAGAGATATTATGATGGTAAGGCTAAGGATTTCTATGAGTTGAATATGGGATCTATGAAAATGATGAGAACGTGACTAAGTTTTTGGAGGTATTGAGGCTTGTACCATATCTTAAGGATGAGAAGGTGAAGGTTCAAATATTCATTAGTGGATTATTGTTAGCATTTAAGGATCAGATTGAGTATGATGAGCCTCGGACATTGGAGGAAGCAATTGGGAAAATGAAACATTGTTATCAGCAGTCTAAGCATAAGTCGGAGCCTAAGTAGGGTTGGAAGAGTAGTAAAAAGACTAAAGTAAAATGGGATAAGAAGCGAGAAAGACCTCAGGATGCAGTTAAAAAGGAAAATGTAGTGTCATACAAGAAATTCAATGCAATTGACAGAGGAGAGGGATTTCAGTCTGAGGAGCAGAACAAGGGTGATGGTAGGATGCCTTTGTAGTGTTGGACTTGTTGTGGAGATCATCGTAGGAGATATTCCCCATAGCATCAAGGTGGAAGGCCTCATATTTATATTGCTTAGGACACACAAATAGTTGAAGATGTTAAACAAAGTATTCCTCAAATTTATGCAACATTGGATGATAGGCAAGTTGATCATCAGCCATCTATTATCGAGATCGAAGGTAAACTTTGTGATCAAATTCTTTATATTTTTATTGACCTTATATATAACTACAGTTATATCAATCATGGCTCGGTGGATAAGTTTTTCTTGAATAAAGAAGTGCATGCAAAGTCTTGGTTGGTGCAATTCATTGTAGGTACTAAGAAAAGAGTTCATCATTGAGTGACATCTTGCGCATTTGAGTTGAACGGTCTATCTACATCAATGTATCTAAATGTGCCTCTATTGGGATCATACAGTATGTTGTTTGCTATGGATTGGTTGTATATTCATAGGACTAAGGTAGATTGCTATGATAAGGCTATTAAGTGCCTATATGATGATGGAGAGAAGAGAATCTTGTAGGGTAAGAAGAAGCCTACATCAATGAGAATGGTTACAACTATGCAAGAAAAGCACAGTAGAAGGAAAGTGTGTGTATTGTTTTCAATTCATATTTCTAGTGACAAAGGGAAGGATGTTGAGGATGTTGAAGTCTTCAAGAGGCACCCGATTTTGTAGTAGTTTCAAGATGTGTTTCCAGCAGAGATTTTAGAGTTACCACTTCATAGGGAATGGACTTTTCTATTGAGATGATATCGGGAGCAACACCAACATCGAAGGCACCTTAAAGGATGAGCACTTTGAAATTAGTGGAATTGAAGTTGCGACTTAAGGAAATGCATGATAAGGGATACATTAGGCCAAGTGTGTCACCTTGGGGTGCACTAGTATTGTTTTTGAAGAAGAAGGATGGTAATCTCAGGTTGTGTATTAATTACGGGGAGTTGAATAAGGTGACAATCAAGAACATGTAACCTTTGTCACGGATTGATGAGTTGTTTGATTAGTTGTATGGAGAAACCATGTTCTCAAAGATTGACTTGAGATTAGGGTATAATCAGGTATGCATCAAAGAAGAGGACATCTACAAGACTACATTTTATATTGGGTATGGGCATTATGAGTTTGTAGTGGTTCCTTTTTGTATTAGTAATTCTCCAGCCACTTTCATGTGTTTGATGAATAGTGTGTTGTGTCCTTATTTGGACAAGTTTGTGATAGTGTTCATTGATGATATATTGATATATTCTAAGAAAGAGGAAGAGCATGCAGAACACCTACAGTGATGTTAAGATTGTTAAGAGAGAATCAGTTGTATGCCAAGCTTAGTAAGTGCAGTTTCGTTCAAACAAAATTTCATTACTTGGGACACGTTGTTTCCAAGGAATGGATAGCAATGGACCTTGAAAATATCAAAGCTATCATGGAATGGCCAACTCCTAGGAATGTGGATGAGGTCAAATCATTTATGGGACTAGCAAGTTATTATAGATGGTTCATCAGGAAATTCTCATCGCTTTACTATCCTATTACATATTTGTAGTGAAAAGGGAAGAAGTTTGAATGGATTGAGGAGTGTTAAACTAGTTTTGAGAAGTTGAAGAATTTGCTTACAAATGCTCCAGTTTTGAAGATTGAAAATCTTGAAAAAGAGTTTGTGGTATGTACAAATGCTTGCAAGAGAGGACTTGGTGGAGTCCCGATGTAGGAAGTACATGTAGTATGCTATAAGTCAAGGAAGATGAATGAGCAGAAGTATAACTACGTGACTCATGATCTTGAGTTGGAAGCTATCATTCATGCATTAAAGATGGTGAGACGTTATCTTCTTAGCGGCAGGTTTGTCTTAATGAGTGATCACAGTGGGTTGACCAACCTAATTTGAATGTCAAGCAATCTAGATGGTTGGCTATTCTCAATGAGTTTGATTTAGAGATCAGGTACATTAAGAGAAAAGAGAATAGAGATGCAGATGCTCTTAGTAGAAGAGTGTGGGTGAATAATATTGTAGTAGTGAGTTCTTATGGGACAAACTTGTAGGAGAAGATCTTGCAAGTAGGACAACATGATGACAAGTATCAGTAGTTGAAGCACATGTCATAGTAGCAGGGTGAAGGTAATAGGGATGAAAAGTATCACCTCACAGCAAATGGCTTGGTTAGATTCAGGAACAAGATTTATGTACCAAATGACAATGACCTCAAGAAGCTATCTTGAGGGATTTCATGTTAAGTTGCATTCAGATCACTTCGGATATAAGAATACATTGATAATAGTTAAGAAATTCTATAATTGGCCAAATTTGAATAAAGAGGTGGTTGAGTTTATTGTGAGATGTTTGGACATTCAGTAGGTAAAAGTAGAGTGTAAGATATCTACGTGGTTTATTACAACCAATCTCATTCTAGAGTGGAAATGGGAGGTCATTTCCATGGATTTCAATAAAGGTTTTTTTGATGACATCGAAGTAGCATGAGTCCATCATGGTTGTGATTGAAAGGTTAAGTAAGTTGTCTCATTTCATTACAGTTAAGTCTACGAATTCAGCTAGTGAGGTAGCTCATATTTTTATCAAGGAGATAGTGAGATTGCATGGTGTTCCTAAAAAGATTGTATCCGACAGAGATTCCAAGTTAACTTCCAGGTTTTGGAAAGAGTTATATGCATCCTTGGGGACAGAGTTGGCTTTCACTACAACTTCTCATCCGCAAATAAATGGACAGACAAACATGGTCAACAGGATTCTTGAGGACATATTGAGGATGTATGTCATGCATCAATAGAGGAAGTGGAAAGAGTATCTACCACTGGTAGAGTTTTCTTATAAAAACAAGTATCGTGAGTCCTTGAAGATGAGTCCACTTTAGGTTATTTATGTGTGAAGTTGTAATACTCTTATCAACTGGAGTGATCCAGTGAATAGGTTTTTGATTGAACAAGATATGTTGGCATAGATGGAACATGAAATGCGGGTTATTAAAAGGAATTTAAAGACAACACACAACAAGAAAAAGAGCTATGTAGTTGAGCATAGGGTGTTTAAGAAGTTTCAAGTCGGGGGACATGTGTACTTGCACATCAAGCCTAAGGTAATCTCCTTAAGGATTAGATCATGTGCCAAGGTGGCACCTCGATATTACGAACCTTTCGAGATCCTTGAGAGGATTGAACTGGTGGCCTACCAACTTGCACTGCCTTTGACAATGAAAGTCGATGATGTTTTCCATGTTTCATTGCTTAAGAAGTATGTATAAGATGTTGATCATGTGATTGATTAGTTTGTATTGCAAGTGGAACCAGAGCGAGAATTCCAGCCAGAACAACAATGCATATTGTAGTGGAAACAACTCATGCATATTGTGATTAATTAATGGATATGGAAATTGGCACAGGCAAAGTGCCAATAATTGGCATTTTATTTATGAAATAAATCAAAATAGGAGAAAAGGAAGGTGAAGAGACACATATTTGCATGAGAGGGAAACCGAAGGAAAAATGAATAAAATAGAGGCCTCAATGATAAAAAGAATTTTGAGGATCAGTTCACAACCTTTTGTCAGTTCAGTTTTGGAGCTCTCTTTCATTTCTCTCATTCTCTCACTCTTTCACACTTAGTGAAATCTTGGAGCATTCTTGGAGCATGCTTAGAGCACTCTAGTGTTCACTTGGATTTGGAGAAAGAAGGCAAGGGAAAGCATAAAAGTGCAAGGGAATAGTTGGATCAACAACTACAGATGGATTACTTTGCAGGTAACAGGTTGCATGTGTGATTTCCTTATTAATTTCTGGATGCATGGTATATGCATGTGATTTTCTAGTTATGTGTTGTCATTGGAATGGAGATTTTCTTGGAGTGACAATGGTTTTAGCCTTGACTTGCCATTTCCTGGATAGCCATGATATTGTGGGTTTTTCCACTTGATTTTTTTTTGTAGTGCTCATGTTCCTTATGGTTGTGGGTTGGAACAAAATCTCTGGAAGCCCTGGAATAACTTGGGTTGAGTTACTAGTCTTAGAGCCTAGGTTGGGACAAACACTTTCGAGCCCTTGGTGGGTTGAGTTACAAGTCCTTGGAACTAGGCTGGACAAATGCTCTGGTTCCCTAGAAGGTTGTGGATAGAGTTACTAGTTCCTGAAACCCTAGAAGGTTGTGGGTTGAGTTACTAGTTTCTGGAGCCTTGGACAACTTGTGTAGAGACCGATCTGGTTGGTGTTGGTGATGTCTGACCATGGAGGTGGAATCACTGTGGTTGAGGGTCGAGGTGGTTTGGCCTCTAGAATGCTTGGTTTGGTTTTGTTTTGGTTTATTCCATGATATCCCACATTCATGCTTGGAATATGACGCGGTCGTGATTAGATGAAAGAGAGATTTAGTTCAGCCCAATATATGTTTGGGTGGTATGTGGAAGTTCTTGAATTGGTTGGTATTTTCATATGTTAATATGAGACATTTCCTTACTGTGATCTATGAGCATTTATAGTGATTATGTTGGCGATATTATGCTTTAGTTTCCATGGTCTATATGCTAGTTATTTTATGGTTATATGTTGGTTATATGATGTGTATTATCTATGGCTCTTGTCATGAATTGTTTAGTTATTGATCAGTTGATGAAAGTATGGACTAATAAGTTTTATTGTAGTTATGTGAAGAGGGCATAGGGCCTTCTTTGTGATTCTCAGGTGAATCTCAAACTATTATGATCAGATATGCATTCAAGACCTGTAGCTTACATGTTTGCCATGTGTTTGACAAAATGTTTCTTATGAACTAGGCATGTCCTGGGGCAGTTCTTGTTCAAGTTTTGTATGAAAATATTTGTCATTATGTCATTTATCATTCTGAGAAGTTAATTGTAGTTTTGGGCAATGGTCTGGAGGTTTTCCTATAAAAGTGGCTCATATCTCTCGACCACGCCGTCTGAATTAGATATTTTGGGCTATAACCGCATGGAGGCAATGTTGTGTGTGTGGTTGGAGGCCTATAACCACACCCTAGCCTTTTCATGCATGCGGTTGTGGGCTTAGGGAAGTGAAAAAGAGCCTCAGCTCAGGGTTTGGTCACTTGGGGTGGTCCTTTGGCCCCTGAGTGTTTCGCAGTCTTGAGGGATGTTATGAGTTGTTAGTTTGTCGGCCCCACTTCCATAACTCGAGATTGGAGGTCAAGTGATGTCATAGTAACTCTTCGTCTCATGTTTACCTTGGCAAGTTGGTGAAATTGGGTAAATGTGGGAGGGACGATTACAAAAATCCCTTGAATTTATAATAAAGTTGAAATAGACATCGTTTTGTCCAATAATAGTGATTATCCTTGTAAGGAACCCTCTATAATATTGTAGACAACTAATTGAGAATAACATAATGGAAAGTATGACCCTTTTTTCATATTGTTGGGAGTAAATCAATTGATATTGCACAATTGCATGTTGGATGTTAGGGCATAAACAATGTTATGCCATTGGAGGTCATGAAGAAGTTAGGTGTCACAACTACTAAAAATTACTTAAATTTCAATGCCATGGATGTAAGAGAGGTCAAAGTGGAGGATGTTATCAAAAATTTCCTCGTGATTTTTGTGGCTAATCCCGATATCCAAGTATTCATGGATATTATGGTAATTGATGTGCTAGATTCTTGGAGTATTCCCTTATCTAGAAAATTTAGTCATGACTTATGGAGGGCTTTGCAAATGAACCTCTCTTATGCTACTATCCCTTCCTATGGGGGGAATATTTGTGACCATGGAACGGGGTCCTTACTTTGTTGATCAATATCTTACCATGTACATTCAAAAAGGGGGTTTCAACATTGTGAACAATAGATTCAATATATTGTAGATATTGGGGGAGAGTTGATGTGGTGAAGGGGGGGCTATAGGTATTGGAGGGTATAAAAAAGGGAACTCAATAAAAATAGTGGATATAAATTGGAAATATTTGTTATTTTTAATAGAAATATGAATTCATGTTTGTGGGGGGGCGGGGGGTAACAAAAGGGTTTTGGGAGGTTTTTATTAATATCTAGTGAGACTAGAAGTATTCTTTAATACACCATGAATATAGGTATTGTGGCACAAGTCAACTGAGTGGAGACCTTGTGGACCTTATTTTTGGGGAAACAGTTGACATTAATGTCGAAGGAGTATTCTTTGATGTCAAGGAGTAGTCATTGATGTTTGCATATTCTTGTATTGGCCTATATTTGAATGAATTTTGGTTGCAATGGATCAACTCAAATACTCTTTCAAAGTGTATAGTCGGATAGCCCTCTAAGAGACCTTTCCAACTATATATGGTACATAGAAAATATCCCAAGGATCTAGGAGAAAAGGCCTTTTGAAGTTAACGCATAACTGAGTAGTCTTTTGTTTGAAAGTCATCCAAACTTGTCCATGAATTCAAACTTATTGAGTCCATCTGGGTCTTTGGAGATATTTGGGGCACAAACAGATCTAGAGACCCATACTAGAGCAATTCATCTAGACTTGACCGAGAATCTAGACTTGTCGAGTCCATCCAGTTCACTGGAGAAATCTAGGGCATAAGCAGATTTGAACATGCAAACTAGAGAAATGCATCTGGATATCCTAACATCCAACATCCATCCCTAAAGAAATTTTAAAAAGGAAAAACGTGAAATACACCCACATCCAGACTTTATTCCATACTAAGTATAGGTGGCAGTGGTGACATGTGGCCTAACAAGATGGGATGAGGTTGATGATGTGGCAATGCTTATTGGGGATGATATGGCAAGTGATGATGTAGAACCTCGATAGTGTGAGACGTAATAGTAGTTTTGGAATTTTTGGGTGGCTGAGTGACCTATTTTTGTATGATACATGGCACCACTTAGTGGTGGCCATGTGCAATGATGACATCACCGTAATGTAAGCATGATGTCATCTAATGATGTGGCACATTATTTGGATCCATGCCAAGAGGTTAGTTTGTAAGCAGTTGTCTGTGTTAAGGAATTTCCGAAAAATGTGTGGTAATGAGGCAATGGGCGTACATCCGACTTAAATGGTCATTTAAGCATCTAATCCTTGAGAAAATTTGGTGTATGAGAAATGATTTCAACTCCTAGATATTTGAAGCACACAAAATCCCAACGAGAAATACAGTTAAAAGCCTTAGGAGCAAGGAAAAGTAATCCTCCCCATAAACAAATCTGGGGGTGCTGGGAATTTGCACAATGGAAAAGTATTGAAAGACCCAGATACTAGATTGTGTTAAAAATTTTAATCATTTGGTTCTCACATAAGGTCCCATGGACCAAGGAACAGACCTCAAGGAACTCAGAAATTTGGTGTTCTGTAAGAAAAATTGGTGTTGTATATTCCAAAAATTTGTTTTTTCTGTATATTAAATAAATTTGACATTTTGTCATGTTCAACATTAAAAGGATTTTTTATGCTTGGTGCTTCATTTTTCTTTAAAATTTGGTGTTATGTTTAGTGTGAACATGAAACAAAGAAACCAGCACACTCAAAATCCATGATCTAAGGCGATTTCATTTTTTATATTTTGTGAATGTGAAAAGACACAACTGAGACTGATATATATTGACTCTTCAAGTTGCAATCAAAATTTTGGCTTTTATTTTAATCAAATAATAAGTGTGAGAAACTGAGAAAGATTGTTGAAACAATAAGATATTGAAAATTCTATTAAATGTCAAAAGTTTGAAGCACACAAATAATAGAAGGACAAAAGCAAAGTCTTTAGGAGGAGATTGAGTGAATGTTAAAGATTTTGTAAAGAAAAGTGCAGAGGATCAGAAATAGATAGATTGTTGCTAAAATGAGATCATACGAATGTGTGAAAACAAATGTTTTCCTCATTTATCAGGGGATTGGTGTCTCCTCCAAGTAGGTGTCAGAAGATGATCAGCAGGTTGATGTCTGTGAAGAGTGGGAGTTGGTGCTTCTAACAAGTGGGTTCTTGAAAAGAAAAAGAGACGTTGGAGCCTCATGTAGGTTGGTTCCTACATAATATGAGGTGAAAAAGAATTTGGTGCTCTCATTTACATCACAATAAAAAGATTGGTGGTTTTCTCCCTTTATGTGTTTCCATGCATATATGGTGTCTCTATGTGTTTCTTATATGTGTGATGTTGATACTATTGTTGTGTATTGATTTCATGGTTGATTGTTTAATATTTAAATAACTATGCTCATTGTTAAAGGAATTGGCTAAATTTGTTAAAATTTATAAAATATTGATTCACCCCCCCACCCCCCCTTCAGTATTTTCCTAGTTTCCAACAATTGGTATCAGAGCTGGCACCTTTAGCATCAATATAATAACTAGAAGGGAGATCTAAACCTGAGACATGGCCAGGCAGGAAGGATGTTCTACCAACAAATCTACTCTTTTTAATGGAATGAACTATAGCTTCCGGAAAGTGAGAATGAGGACATATCTATTGTCCCTTTGCGCATATGTCTAGGATGCAGTGGTGAATGACTATGAAAATCCACTTGTACTAGTTAACGGAGAGGGCATTATTGATTTCTCATTTAATTCCAAAATAGTGAATGCAATCCTAAGTGGATTATTTGAATTAGAATTTGTTGAAGTTATGCACTGCAATAATGCAAAATAAATGTGGGACAACTTAAAGAACAACTATGAAGGTGATGGTAAAGTAAAACAGGCCAAACTACAAGTCTAAAAAATGAAAATTCAGTCATTAAAAATGAATGAGGATGATGATATAGCCAAATTTTTACTAAGAGTGGATGAAATAATAAAGGTCATGAGAGGTGTTAATTAAACTACGAAGGAGTCCATTATAATTCAAAAGGTGTTAAGATCTCTTCTTGTCAAATTCAATGCCAAGGTATCAACCATTGAGGAGATGTCTGACCTCAAAAAATTAAAAATGGATCAATTACTTGGAATATAACAACCTATGAAATGAGAACTACAAAGGGAAATTTACAACAAGGGAAGCAACATTTAAAGCAAACAAGAAAACCAAAGATAACCAAGAATTCTCAAGTTCTAGATCGGATGAAGAAGAGGCTAAGTTTGTCAGATGATTGAAGTAAGGAATAGGCAAACATAAAGGTAAGATGTCCTTCAAATGTTGTAATTGTGGAAGGGTAGTTCATTATGCATAACAATGTCCATTCAAAAAGGGATATAATAAACTTGAAGGCAAAGAAAAGAATAAATATAGGAAAGTTAAGAAGGAGAAGAATTTAAAAAGAAAATATTTTATAACCAAGAAGCCAACAACTCCTCAGAAGATGAAAATGAATAATCTTCTGATGAGGAAGGAGTTAGTGACTTCATGTTCATGGCCTTAGAAACCCAAAATGAAGGACATAATGAATGTGAATTAAGTGAAGAAGAGATTGAAGTAGACCTGGATGGTGAATTAATCTGTGCCTTAGAAGAAATCAATAGACTTAAGAAAAAGAATAAGAAACAAAAAGAGTTATTGATCAAGTACGTAAAAGAAGAACCTGAATTTGAAGACTCGTAACTCCTTCTACTAAACGTAGAGTTAGAAGAAGCTAAAAAGGTTGAAGATATTATAATGCAATGGATAAAAAAGAAAGGTTAGGAATGTGAAAAAATCGAAGAAGAGGTAGTCTCTCTAAGAAAGGAATTGGAGAAAACTCGAGCTCAATTAAAACCAAAATCTGAAGCATATTAGAGGATCTGAAAAGTTAGATGAAGTTGTTAATGCTCAAATATCCCCTCTTATAAAAATTGGCTTTTGTTATGAGGGAGAAACTAGTAAGAAGAAACATGAAGATAAAAGAACTATCAAATTCATCAAAGCACTCACAGAAAGTAATGGAAATGGAATTCAAGGGAAGTACAACAATCATCAACCATAAAAATAAGAAAATTTTAAATAATTCATCACAACAATAATCAGTGAATATTGACAACATCAGACACACTGAACAAGTGAAAAATCAACAACACCATGGTAACATTACAAATTAGCAGTAGCTGAGAAAGTTCTATAACAAAGTTTTGAGCAATTTTAAATATCAAGCAACAAATAAGCAAAATCCTTGCTTTCCTCAAAGAAAAATTCATCAAATTCCCTAAAGATCACCTTCACAAAGACAAGTCATCAAATTCCCTAGAGGTCACCTTCAAAAAGACAAATTAATCCCATGTACATAAATCTCTTCTATGGTTATTGTTATATCTCTAAGAATATTAATCACAAGGTTGTCAATTACAAACCATATCTTAGAAGCAATGTGACAAGAAATAAAAGAAATGATTATTACCAGTCGAATAGACATAACATATTTACACATTCAAGTAGAAATAATCTGAGGGACAACACTCTTTTTTCTCCCTTATTTAATGTTATTGAATGTTATAATTGTCACAATTTTGGCCACAAAGTAGCTAAATGTAGAATTAGAAAATTCAAACCAACTTCTCAGAGCAAGAAAATGCAAGAAAAACCTAAGTTTTAGAAGAAGAAAAAGTAGGAAAAGAGAGATAAATGTTTCGTCTATAGATTTAATGGGCTTTGGCTTAATCGATCGCCACAAGTGGATTTCTGATACGTGGAAACCCCTCTTGACTAATGATTTGAATATTTAACCTTTGGCTTAGGGTTTTGTTGTTGTGGTTTTCGATAATATTGAGAATAAGCAGAATATTTATTAATATGGGCAGTGGTTTTTTGGCAATGCTATCATTTTCATGCAACCCTTAATATTTGAAGTTGTAGCTTTAATTTTCCTTTTGGTGAGTAGACATTTCAAGGATCACTCACGTGACGACTCCATCATAAGAGAACTCAAGTGGGGACTACTCAACAAGAAGATCCAACCAAACCCTCTACCATAGTTTCTCTAATATTGAAAAATATTATAGGATTTTATCAATCATCCTCTCGCAACAATCCTATAAATCCAATTCCCTTTATATTTCACATAAGGAAAGTCACTGTGACTACCCAACCATGGGTTACAAATGTTTATAAGCCTCTTAACATGTTTAGGATCTGAATATTTCCCCATGATATTCCTAACAAGTATGACATATAACTTTCTAAATTCTCAATAAATAATGTCATTATAACTAAGGAGCATATCCCAAAAAAAAATTGTTCTCTTGGTGAACACTTAGTCCCTAATGACAATGAAGATGTAGTAATGAAGTTATCTTCATTGTCATTAAAAGAAAATATTGTCTTGGTACACTAGTTTGGTTGCCAATAATTTAGGATTTAACAATAATTTCATTATGTATTCATCAAGATATAGTCAATAAGAAAATATGGAAACAAAATGTATTGTGTTGTTGGTGGAAACTTAGTCTTTGATGAGACTGAAGATGTGGTAATGAAGTGATTTTCATTATCCTTAGAGGAAAATGTTAAGATTTGGAGCAATGGTTTGGTTGTTAATAAAATTAGGACTTGGTAAGAATTTCATGATGCATTCATCAAGAGGCGGGTCATAATAAATAATAGTAGATTGATGCTCGTAAAATTGCATGAAATGAAGAAGAAATATATTGAAAGTCTGAAATAATTTGAGGTTTGAAAATTGTTAAGGTATTTTCCTAACAGCATGAAACAAAGTAATGGAGCAACCTTGCTACATTACACAAATGCCTTTAAGGGCCAATTTGGAGACAAGTATCCAACCACTTTTGAGAGGCTAAGGGGTATACAAGGGACTGAAAACAACTAGCTATCTTCCAAAGTATAACCTTTCATCACATCAAGGGAATCTTCATCAAAGAATGAGTCAAATAGGCGGGTAGTCAAAACCACTAGACCTACACTAATATGATGAAATATTTAGCCTATTCTATAAAGTGAATGGAAGCTAGCTTTGATAATTAAAAAATGAAACTCTCCAATAATAGAATCAAGCTATGCAAAACAAGATCAATCAATTGGAAAGATAAAGTAGATTTCAACCTTGAGGAAATGTTATTTGGCATAAGTCTAGACAACCTCAACACAATTAAAGGGTCCCAACTCCTCTAAGTGGAAGTAATATTGTTCATCAAGATGACCTTTGTTTGTGTAACCCTTGTGACTTTCCTCATAGTCAATATACTTGCTTATATGGTAAGGAAATTATGCAACATACAAGTGAGAGAAATAAACAAGAATCAAGTGATTAGGGAGATGGCCAAGCATAATTAATAATTTCCATATATTTTCAAATGATCAAGATACAAGCTTAAACCAAGATACTCTTGCAATATATTTAGCACCTAAACCTTCCCAAGAGGAGATTAAAGGAAGGATCAGAGAGAAGGATTGGGTGACTTAGAAAAGAAGGGTTAAGAAAATGTAACAACAACCCTAATATTCCTAAGGTCAATGACCTCAAAGTTCCCAAAGTTAAAAAATATCTAAGTAAATTCAACCAATAAGGAATCAATATGGTTACTCAATATCAAAAGTGTCTAACGATGCAAGTATAGAGACCAACATTGATTTATATGCTTACCTTGCTAAGTCTTATATTAATGTTCCTTTCCTTGAGCTCATAAAAATTGTAACAGCCCAGGTTGATTTTTTATGTAAATAAAATATAGGAACAAAGACTGGAGGGCTCGAATCTTAGTTGAGTACTCCAAGGACATATTTGCATGTGAGGATCTAGATGGGCAGGTGGCGGATGACAGGTACAGGGTGGTCGATGAGACCATCTACTGCGGGGACCAGATCTTCTTGACTGAGGGGTCTCGGCTCAAGAAGAAGATACTTCAGGCATCACATGATTCACCATTGGCCAGCCATCAAGGGTTTACCAAAACCTACAGGGCCATTAGAGAAAGGTTCTCATGGAAGGGCCTCAAGGAGGACATACTCCAGCATGTCCGGGAGTGCGATGTTTTCCAGAGGAACAAAGGGGGAGATGAACCATCCCGCAGGATTATTGCAGCCTCTTCCCATTCCGGAGGGGAAATGGGAGTGTATTTCGATGGACTTCATCACAGGGTTGCCCATGGTACAGGACAAGGATTGCATCTTTGTCATCATTGATCGACTAACAAAGTACTTGCACTTTTTCGCCATATTCACACATTACACAGCAGCACAGATGGCCAAGCTGTTCTTCAAAGAGAACTTCAAGTTACATGGTCTTCCCAAGACCATCACCAGTGACAGGGACAACCATTTCATGGGCGGATTTTGGCAGGAGCTTTTTCGGTTGGTGGGGACGGAGTTGACACCGAGTACTAGTTATCACCCACAGACGGACGGGCAGACAAAGATAGTTAACAAGTGGCTGGAAGGCTACTTGCGTAACTATGTCAGTGGGCAGCAACGAGCATGGCTAAAGTGGCTGCATCTAGGGGAATATTGCTGCAACACTACACATCACATGTCCATTGGTATGTCACCATTCTATGCTTTATATGGATATCATCCTTTATCTTTTGCTGACGTGATGTTTGGTACTAGCAAGGCTCCGAGAGACAAGATTTGGATCCAAGAGAGTCAGGATAACCTCTGAGCTCTCAAGGATAATATGGCTATAGCGCAGAACCAGCAAAAGTTGTATGTTGACAGGGGTCGAGTGGAGAGACAGTTTGAGGTAGAGGACTTGGTCTACCTATGATTACATCCATATCAACAGTCGTCACTGAAGCAGAAGGGGGCTGAGAAGCTCAAGCCCTAGTTTTATGGGCCATACAAGGTGACATGCAGGATTTTACAGGTTGCATATGAGTTGGAGCTGCCCCAAGGCAGCAAGATGCATAACGTCTTTCATGTATCATGCCTGAAGAAGGCATTGGGGTAGCATGTGACAGTGACAGATGAGCTACCACCCACGGATGATTAGGGGCATTTGGTGTTGCAGCCAGAGGCTATCATTGATACCAGGGAGAGGCAACTACGAAACAAGACAATCCAGGAATTCTTGGTGAGGTGGAAGAATTTGCTGGATGAGGATGCCACCTGGGAGAGTGAGAAAATTTTGCAGCATCCATCACTTCAGTTGCTTGAGGACAAGCAACATTTTGCCGGGGGAGACTGTAATATTCTTAATTAGCCATGGCTAATTGGAATATTCGATTTTTCTCAATTTTGCCTTCTATAGTTATTTATAAATAAAAAGGTGAGGAAAGAGGAGTCATAACTTACTTTTAGAATAAAGTCTCTCCCTAGTAGCACAACGTTGTAACTTAAAGGGGAACCAAGGGAGGCCAAAGAACCACGTAGAGGAGGGGCCCACACAAACACTTGGAGGGACTGCGCAGATGGAGAGGAACACGTGGCAAGAGAAGGAGCTACGTTGGAGGAGGTGAGCCTTGGGGATGAGAGAGGCCAACGCTATAAAGAAGAGAGGATCCTCCTCATTTTGTCATTCGATTATGAGCATTTGATCTAGTCACTTCGACTTGGAGCACGCTGGTTGTTTAGCCTGTCTACAACACTGTTTAGTGCACTGAGTGTCTCCATTTGGAGATCTCACCCTTAGCCCCGGGGGACTTCGAGTGCCTACTCGAGTAAGGTAGTTTCAGCAATCTTTTTGCAGTAGTATTGATCTTTGGCATTGAGGAGGAGCTGAGCATTAGAGGACTGCGCAGTCTTGAGAGAGAGGGATGCAGTTCTTCTGGAGGTAGTTTTGGATTGGGGCTTTGTGGAGGATTTGAGCTGGGAGATTGAGCAAGGGATTAGCATTTGCATATTGGAGGATTTTGGCTAAGTTTCAGGCAAAGTTTTGGTGGGTTTGATTCAGCAGCAGCACAGAGCCTTGAGGGATTGCGTGGATCCTCAAGGGGGCGATTTTTGGGGATCGACCATTTCAGAAAAGCTTTCTGGGTTTCTTGAGTAGAGTCTGATTCCAGAGTTTCAGCATTTTCTAAGGAGGGGAACAGCCCCAAATCCTCATTTGATTTCTAGCAGCAGCAAGAGCACGGCAATTCTCCAGCAGCTTGGACACAATTCAGAGAGAGGCCATTCCTTTACTATTCTGAGTGTATTTCTTCACTTGCCTTGTGCAAGTCGAGGTGCCATCTTTCTGATCACTTCCTGTACTCATTCCATTACTTAGTATAATAAAATGGCTTAGCATTTCTCTCTGCATTTCTTGAGTAGCTGCTTGTATTTCATGTTTATATTATTATATGTTGCACCATTGTTATTTCCATCACTTTGAGCTTCCCGGTTATTATATCATTTGTACGTGTTTGGTTGGAGTTTACTGGGGTTTGGGGGAATATCTCTGAAACGAGATATTACATAAACAAAGCTAGATTAGTATGCAAAGGTCATGCTGAGGTTGAAGGATTGGATTTTTAAGAAGATTTTTCTCGTGTAGCAAGATTAGAATCAATCATAATGTTCATAGCTTTTTCCTATCATAAGAACTTCAAAGTATATTAGATGGATGTGAAATCGACATTCTTGAATGGAGAACTTGAAGAAGAGGTGTATATGGAATAGCCTGAAGGTTTTCAACTATCAGACAATCTAAATGATGTATGCAGGTTGAAAAAGGCACTATATGGACTCAAGCAAGCACCAAGAGCATCGTAATCCCGATTAGACAAATATTTGTAGAAGCAAGGCTTCAAGAGAGGGACAATTGACATTAATTTATATGTAAAATCTGATAATCGGGATATTTTGGTTGTTTTTGTTTATTTTGATGATATAATTTTTGGTAGTGATACAAATTCATGAAACCAAGGGTTTGCAGCTGAAATGAAGTCTGAATTTGAAATGTCTATGCTTGGATAAATATCATTATTTCTTTTTTTACATATTACACAAGCTTCAGAACGCATGTTCATCTCCCAAGGAAAGCATCTAAATGAAATATTGAAGAAATTCGAAATGGAAGAGCTTTCACCTGTTAACAATCCTATGGTCATTGGGTGTAAGCTAAGTGAAGCTAATGAGTCACCATAAGTTAATAAAAAATTGTACATATCAATGATTAGCATTTTGTTGTATCTAACAACCTCATGACCAGACATGATTCTAGTTGTCAATTTGGTAGCAATATATCAATCAGCATCCAAGCAAATCCACATGTTAGTTGCAAAGAGAATTTTTAAATATCTAAAAGGCACAACAAACTATGGACTATGGTATCCAAAGGGAAAGAAATTATTACTAACAACATACACAGATGTAGATTTGGATAGTTGTATATATGATAGAAATATCACAAGTGGTGGTGCCTTCTTTCTAGGAGACTCATTGGTATCATAGCTAAGAAAAAAGAAAACCTTTGTCTCATTGTATATTGTTGAGGTTGAATACATAGTTGCAGCATGTTGCACTCAAATATTGTGGAAGAAGCAGACACTTCAAGATGGGTAACATATGAAGAACCTATGATGAACTAGTGTTATAAGTATATCAAATAATCATTTTATTCATTCAAAAACCAAACATATACCCATCAAGTATTATTTCTTAGAGAACATGTAGTTGATCACATTGTAAAATTAGAGTATATATCAACTAAGGAATAAATAGTTGATATATTCACCAAGCCCCCTACAAGAGAACCCTTTGAATACTTAAGACAAAAGTTTAGAGTGGTGTCTTCCTCATTGCATCACTAATTTCTTTTGAAAGAAGAAAATTGGTATAAATTAGTCAAGAATAGTTGTATCAAAGATAGGTAGGGAAAGCAAATTCAGAGTCTCAAGACCAACATGAACAATACAAGGTTAGTGAGAGAAACAAATGGTTATGCCCAGGGAGGAAGTGATTAGCTTGCAATTTCTCAAAAACAAAGAAAAAAGAGTGAGCAAACATTAGTAGCACATTATACTTATAACATAAATGGAAACATTCATAGGGAAGTGTGCACAGTCACATGAGTAGCAAAAATGACACTTGTAGCTTGGCTATAAGTACAGAGATGTATTAATAGATGGAAAGTGATTAGCCACTAGTTTCTCACAAGTAAAGGAGGAGAATGAATTTACTATAGTAGTGGAAAAGTGAGCAAATATTGAAGATGGTAGTTGATTTCAACCAAAGGGTTGTATCATAAACAACCTATTATATCCTCTCAAGGGGCGTAATTGCAGTAGTCACAAAACAACAATCATCGATGGCTTATTATATTTCCTCAAGGGGAGAATGGTCAAACCTGACCTTTTCTCATTGATGTCAAAGGGGGAGAATTAGCAGACATTGGAGAATGTCAAAATGTTTGTAGCATTCCAAGAAGAGTACTACCAAGCAATATTTCCATCAATGACCTACAATTTTTACTGTTGCGATAAATGCCAAACAGGGAGTTTCTTGGGAAAAGTGTTGACATTAATGTCAAAGGAGTAGCTATTGATGCCAAGGAGTAGTGATTCATGTTTGTAGTTGTTTGTAGATTCTTCTAGCGGCCTATCTTTGAAGACATTTTGGTTGCAGTGGATAAGCTCAAATACTCTTGCAAAGTGCATAGTTGGATAAGCCTTTGAGATACCTTTCCAAAAGTATATGGCACTTAGAAAATATCCCAAGGATCAAGGAGAAAATTCCTTTTGAAGTTAAGGCATAACTAAACACTTTTTGGCTTGAAATTCATTTGGACTTGTCCAGGGATTTAGACTTATTGCGTCCATATGGTTTTTTGGAGAAATATGGGGTGCAAACAGATCCAAACACTTGGAATAGAGTAGTGTATTCAAACTTGATTAGGAATACAAACTTATTGGATCCATCCAGGTCATTGGAGAAATCTGGGGCTCAAACAAATTTGGACACCTAAACTAGAGAAATGCATCTAGATATATGGATATTTGGTATCTGGTTCTAAAGAAATTTACAAATGAAAAACATGAAATACACTCAGATCTTGATTTTGTTCCATACTAAGTTCAGGTGGCAGGAATGACACATGGCCTAATGTGATTGGATGAGGTTAATGATGTGGTAGTCCTTGGTGGCGATGACATAGGAGGTGATGATGTGGCACCTTGATAGTGTGACATGTGGTAAGAAATTGTGGCATTTTTAGGTGCCCAAGTGGTTTATTTCCATATGACATGTGACACCACCTAAAGGTAGCCATGTGGCATGATAACATCATCGTGACATAAGCATAATGTCAGCGAATGATGTGTCACATTCTTGAGACTCACGTTAAGGGGTCAGTTTGTAAGCATGTTTTGTGTTAAGGAAATTCCAAAAATGTGTGGTGATGAGTAAGTGGGCCCAAATCCGTCTTAAAGGTCCATTCAGCCATGTGAGCCTTGAGAATATTTGATATATGAGAAATGATATAGACTCCAAGATATATGAAGCACGTGAGACCCCACCATTGGTCATATGAAATACAGTTAAAATCCTTGGGAGCTGGGAAAAGTAATCTGACCAATAGAAAAATTTGGTTAAGCACTTAGTTCCAGATTCAAGATTGTGTATTAAAAAGGTTAAGCACTTGGTTATCGCATCAAGTCCTATGGACTAAGGATTCGACCTCGGAGAGCTTAGAAATTTGGCATTTGTAGAGAAAATTTGGTGTTTCTTTGTATTAAATAAATTTGACATTTTGTTGTGTTTGGCATTAAAATTAATTTTGATGCTTTGTTCATTTTTATTCAAAATTTGGTGTTGCATTTGGTGTGAACCTGAAACGAAGAAACCAACAAAGCTCAAAAGGCATGGTCCAAGGCAACTTGATTTCTATATTTTGTGAATTCAAAAAGACACAATTGAGACTAATACAAATCGATGCTTCAAGTTGCAATTAAGATTTTGGCTCTTATTTTGATCCAATAAACACTGTGAGAAATAGAGAGAGATTATCAACACAAGAAGATAGTGAAAATTTTGTTAAATGTCAAAATTTTGAAGCATACAAAGAACATAAGGACAAAAGTAGATGTTGTTGGAGGAGATTGGGTGAAATTTTAAGTTGTTGCAAAGAAAAGTACAGAGGATCAGAAATAGAGAGAGTGTTGTTGAAATGAGATGATAAGAATGTTTTAGAACAAATGTTTGCCTCATTTATTAGGGGATCGGTGTCTCCTTTAGGTAGGTTTTTGCAAAGGATCAGCAAGTTGGTGCCTATGAATAGTGGGAGTTGGTGCTTCCAGCAAGTGGGTGCTTGTAAAGAAAAAGAGAGGTTGGAGTATCCTATAGGTTGGTTGCTACATAATATGATGTAAAAAGAAGTTGATTCTTGCATTTACATCAAAACAAAAATATTAGTTTTCTCCCTTTATGGGTTAAAGGTTTACACCTATATATAATGTCTTTATGTGTTTCTTATGTTTGTGATGCTAATAACATTGTTGTTTATTGATTTCATGGTTAATTGCAAAATATTTAAATAACTTTGCTCATTGTTAAAGAAATTGGATAATATTTTTAAAAATTATAAAATACTTATTCACCCCCCCCCCCAAGTATTTTCCAAGTTTCCAACACTTATATAGGGATCAACTTAGGAGATATCATGTGGAAGACTCCAAAGATCCTATGAATGATTTTGTATGTGCCTTATATGATAACATGAGAAATTATGCTATTACTTCCCATTCCTTAACCCATGAGATCTTTGAATAAGAAACCAATGGGATTAAGGATAAGATATGGACCATGTACTTTGATGGGGATCAATCACAATTATGGATTGGGGATGGTGTTATTTTCATTTCACCCTAAGGGAATACCCTAAGTTTCTCTTATAGGTTGGAGTTTAAGACTACGAACAATGTTGCTAAGTATGAAGCCTTACTCCTAGGGATTGAGTCAACCAATAAAATGGTTATTAAATTGTTGGAAGTTTTTGGGGATTTTGAACTTATTATCCTCGAAGTCAAAGGTGTCTATTCTACAGAGGATAAAAGGTTGAATGCTTATAGTGAAGTAATGATTAGTTTGTTGAATAATTGTGAAGCCTTCTCTATTAGATTCCAAAAGGTTTGGTCCTTTTGAACATATTTTTGATATACATGACATGTAAAAATAAAGGTTGATCCAACCAAACTTGAGGAATACAATGAGATCAACATTGGGTCTAAGAGTAGTCCTAGAGTCATTATGCTTAGGAAGTATACTACTAATATGGAAAAAAGGAAATCAAAAAATTAATAAGGGTGCATTGGGATGTATTTGCTTGGTCATATGATGACCTAAAAGCTTACAAGGAAAATATTGTAGCACTTACTATCCCACTTAAAGAAGGTGTCAATCCCTTTAGGCAAAAGTTAATAAAAATGAATTCCAAGCTCCTTCCCTTGATAAAAAAGGAGTCAGAAAAGATGTTAAGAGCACACAACATTGCTCCAACTAGACATTCATCTTGGCTAGCTAACTCAGTGGTGGCAAGGAAGAAAATTGGAGAAATAATACCATCAGTTGATTTCAACTATTCTTGAAAGATAATTACATTTTGTCAAATATGGAAAATTTATTACAAAGAGTTACAAGTGTGGACGTGTTATCTATGCTTGATGGTTCCTTAAGGAATAATCGAATATTTGTTAAGGAAAAAGATAGAAATAAAACCACATTCACAACACTTTTGGGAATGCATGAATATCTTAGGATGCCTTTTAGCCTAATGAATTTTGGCTTCATTTTGCAAAGTGTCATGGATTTTGCTTTCAAATATTTGATTGGGAAGATCATTGAGATATACCAAGATGATTTGATGGTTTTCTCTAAGGATAGAAAGGATCATGTATATTATTTGAGACAAACTTTTGGTATATGTAGAAATTTTGGCATATCTTTGTCCAATCACTTGATGGAGGATCTTCATAAGGGACTTTGTGGTGGACACCATGCTGCATAGGCTAAAACTCATAATATACTTAGGGAGAGATATTTTTGGCCTACAATTTTCCATGATGTTCATAAGCTTTTTAGGTCATGCCAACAATACCATCTCTTCATGAAAAACAACATCTAATATCTTTAACCTTGTAATTGATCGTAGTAAAAACACATTTTCGATAGTGGGGCATTGACTTTATTAGAGAATTCAAAGACTATGCTAGTAATGGGTCTAGATGGGCTCTTACTACTACCGATTATTTCACTTGATGATTTGAATCAATTCCTACCAAGTGAACAATTGATAGTGTGGTGAAGAATTTCTCAGAGATAAAATCATCACTAAATTTGGTGTTCCTACCAAAATCACCAATGGCAATGGCAATCCATTCAATTTAACTAACTTGTTTTTTTTTTCTATTTTGGTTATTACATTATCCTATCTCACTCCTCTAACTATTATCCACAAGGAAATATCCATACTGAGTCAAGAAATAAGAATTTGATGGCCATCATCGAAAAAATTGTGCATGACAATAAGAAGTTTTGGGGTAGTAAATTCGAGTATGCTCTTTAAATAGATAGAATCATAAAGAAACAATCCATTGGAAATATCCCTTTCAAGTTAGTGTATGGGAAGGGCATTACCTTGCCTATTCATTTGAAACTCGTATACCAGTTTATTGAGATGAGAAGGAAGCCTTGCAATCATGAATACATTAGCTTATTGAGTTGGATGAGAATAAGAGAAAATCCTTTGACCATTTAGTGGAAAATCAAGGAAAATTCAAAAGGGTGTTTGACAAAAAGGCGAAGCTGGGATGATTTAACTAGGATATATAGTGTTGATGTGGGATAAACAAAGACAAAGACATGGTAAGCATGGTAAGTTTGATCTGTTTTTTAGAGTACCCTTTTGAATAGAGAGTGTAGTTGGGACTAACTCTTTCCACCTTAGTCACCTTGATGGCAAGAAGCTACCATTGCCTATAAATGGGTAGAGTTTGAAGTTGTGCAATTCTAATGGTACCAAGTACTAGATTAGCATTAGGAAAAAAAAATATTTTGAGCAATAGTGTAGATGTTGTGTGTTTTCCTTTTCATTCATTATTTTGATGGTTCATTTTGCTTTACTTAAAATAATTTCCTTTCATGATATTAGAATAGTTTCTTAGACTTAGAAAATTTTCATTTATGCAAAGTTTAGATAGTATTTTATCAAGCGTGGCATGATCACCCTATTTCTCATGTTTCCCCAAGTTTAGACGTGTGCATATTACATGTTTGATGTGATATTATGGAGTTACCATAAAATCTTATTCTAGGATAGCATGTCCTTAAGTAGGAGACAAATTTTATCCCTCAAGGTAATACTTCTAGAGACACACTCATTTGGGTGTGAAGTTACTGCTTGGATGAGCTCTTATACTCATTTCTTTTTATTCAAGTTTGTTCTTCTAATTCTTGTAGAATTCCTGCAAAAACTCTAATAGATCTAGAATTCTAGTTAAATTAAACACAAGTAATTTGTTGATATTCAAGAGAGGAGAGAAAGAATTTGCTCCAAAAAATCAATGTATTAAATTAATGAACAATAGTAATACATGAGCAACCAAACCTCTAATCCCAAAGGTAGGTGGTTATATAGAAATTGTAGAATCTAGAAAACTAGGAAAAAACTAGTAAAAAACTAGAAAAGGCTAAGAAAAGCTAAAGGGAGACCTAAAATAGCAACAATGACTCAAGACAACCTATGCCAACTATCAGCCACAAGGAAAGCATGAGGAGGGGTGCATTTCCCAAGGAAGGAAACTTTAAAACATGCTAAAATGATCTGGGGGACCAAATCCCTTTATTTAAGGGGGAATCTTGATGTGGGGCGCCAATCCTCAAATAACTCAAGTGGATGAGGTGTGGTTAGGTGTGAACATGCACTTAGATGTCTAAATGGTTTAGGAAAGTGGTTGGGACCAATATTTCCATAATATTAAGCCTTTAAAGGCAAAAAACAAGGGAAATTTGGTCCATCGAGTTAGTTTACCAAAAACCAAGTGTGAACATGATTTTCAGTGCATGTGGTTAAGTCAAGGATACTTAGGCTAAAAAATAAATGTAGATGTTAGGATTATATTCCAACAGCCCCCCTTCATCCTAACTCACTTATCTAAACTGAGTCTCAGCCAAGATGTTGTGTTAGGTACTCAGGTACAATAAATAAAAGATCCTCATAAATGAAGAAAGAGGGAAAACCTCGTGGGAAACCCCCCCCAGAAAAGAGGAAAAAGGGGCTAAGTGGCCAAAAGGGCCTACTCAGTGATCTCCACCACTCCAAGCATAGCTCTTAGTTCTGAAAATTTCTTTTTAGTGAAAGACTTGGTGAAGATGTCTGCAACCTGCTGCTTAGTGGGGCAGCACTGTAGTGATATGACTCAATCACGGATCAGTTCACAGATGTAATGCATTTGAATCTCGATGTGATTGGTCCTTTGCTTTTGAACTGGATCAATCGATATCTAAATGGACACCTGATTGTCATAAAATATGACAGTCGGAAGTGGATACTGAATACCAAACTAGGAGAGAAGCCCCTACAACCAAACAGCCTGTGTAGCTGCATTCACTGCACCTCTATACTCTGCCTCGGCTGTAGATAAAGCAATCGTGGATTGCTTCTTGCTAGACCAGTAAAAAGGCCCTGAACCAAAGCTAAAAACATAACTAGAGGTGGACTTATGGTCTGTACCATCGCCAACCCAATCAGAATCTATGTACCCAATCAATGAAAGTGGGCAATCTCCAACATAAAAGATACCAAAATTGGAAGTACCTTTCACATATATGAGGATTCTCTTTGCAGATTTCCAGTGAAGCTCATGGGGCTCCTGCATATATCTAGAACAAACTCATACTGCAAAAGATATATCAGGTCGGGTGTGAGTAAGATACAACAAACTCCCAACTGTCCACCAAAGGTGTAGTACCCGCATCCTCAAATCTGATCCCCGAAAGAAAGGGAGATGTTGTTGGCTTGCATTCTATCATCTAAAAGCGGACAACTAGATCTGATGCATACTTAGACTGTGCCATATTGATCCCTGAAGTAGACTGAGAAACTTCAAGACCAAGAAAGTAGTGCAACAGTCCCAAATCTGTCATGGGAAATTGATCGTGCAATGTTGATTTTGTCGAATCAATAGCTGAGGTAAGGTTCCCTGTCATCAATAAATCATCTGCATAAAGTACTATCAGCAAAAGGGAATCATCATGTTGTAGCAAATAAACATTCGGATCAGATTTGCATCGAATGAATCCAATGGAAAGCAGGAAAGAATCCATCTTTGCATACCAGGCTCTAGGAGCCTGTTTTTGGCCATACAAAGATTTCTTTAATCTGAAAACGAGGGAAGAGTTATGAATGTATCTCTATGGCTGCTCCATATATATCTCCTCCTTGATATCTCCATGAAGAAATGCACTCTTCACATCCATGTGATGAACTTCCCATCTGCAAGAAGCAGCAATGGCTAAAACTAGTCGAATGGAGTCCATTTTTGCAATAGGTGCAAATGTCTATGTGTAGTCTATGCCATGTACTTGTGAGTATCCTTTTGCAACAAGTTGATATTTGTACTTACTGATCTCACCATATTCAGCAATATTTGTTCATTAGATCCATCGGCATCAAACAAGCTTTCTTCCTTTCGAAAGTGGAACCAAGTCCCATGTGTTGTTTTCCATGAGAGCAGAGTACTCTTCATCCATGGCAGCCTCCCAAAGTGGGTTTCCAGCAGCCTCAGAGTGTGACTATGGATGTGAACCAAGTTTCATATAGCAATGTATGGGAAATAATGGTTCGGTGGTAGCCAGGGCTTGAGGAGCTCCAAAAAAATGTGATCTAGTCCTTCTCACATCCGCAGGATCACCAACTAGTTCACCTGCATCTTGCAGGGTTTTCTCTGCCCAAGTTAGCAGCTAAGTTGGAGCAGCCATGACCTACTCCTCATCCTATGAATCAAACCCAAGAGGCTTCTCTAATGGATGCTCTGAAGTGCTCAAAGAAGTTTTGGACTCCTCCTCATCAGTGGCAACAAGAGGTTCCTCAGCAGGGTCTGCTGAAAAATCATGCAATGATTCTTCTTCAAACTTCACACTTCGAGCTACAAGGAACTTTTCAGTGCGAGAGTCCAGCAATCTATATCCTTTGACACTGTTAGGATATCCAACAAAGATACATTCAACACTTTGAGGCTCCAAATCCTTCCTCTTATCTGTTGGAATGTGAACCCATGCTCATGAACTAAAAATGTAAAAGTACAACACTTTCAGTTTCTTACCAGCCCAACATTCAAATGGAGTGGTGCCTTTAAATGCTTTGTGAGGAATGTGGTTCTAAATGTATGTTTCACAATTAATAGCTTCAGTCCATAGCTTAGGAGCTAATTATTTGGACTATAGCATACAATTGGCCATCTCTTTTAACGACCGGTTTTTCCTCTCCGCGACACCATTCTGTTGTGGTGTATATGGCACTATGTGTTGTAGCTATATACCTGCATCCATACAAAGTTGTTGCACATCTTTGTTGACATACTCCCCCTCATTATTAGTACAGAGTATCTTAATCTTACACCCAGACTCATTCTCAGCAAGTGCTTTAAATTCTATAAGGCATTCAAATACTTCCGATTTTAATTTTAGAAAAAATACCCAAGTAAAGAGAGAGAAATCATCTATGAAGGTGAGTACATATCGAGCCTTACTGATTGAAGGATGCGGGAATGGGCCCGTGATGTCACTATGAATCAACCTAAGAGGTGAATAAGCTCTCTGTGCCTTCCCTTTGTCAAACTTTTGCTCCGGATGCTTGCCAAGAATGTATCCTTGACATACATCGCGTGTGAATTTAATAGCGGGCAATCCTCTACCATGTTTTCCTTGCTGAGTTGATGCAAGTACTTATAGTTTAGATGGCCAAATATTTCATGCCATAACCTACTGATATCATTAGATTGTGACAGAAATACAGTGCTAATAGATTTAGGAACAAAGTGGGAGAAAAAATACAAACGAGAACTATGATCTGCAATTCCATGTGCAAGCTGTGAGCCCGTGGAAATGTCGGTAATCACTGCGAAGTCCGAAGTGAAATCCACCTTCCTTCCAGAGCTGGAATGAGTGATCTGATATATTGAGAGAATATTTGAGGACAGCAAGGGAACATGAAGCACATTTGTGAATCATCCCCCTTCAAGGTCTACAATTCCTTCTTCGCACACCTTTGCGGGTGTGGCATCTCCTAAGTAAATTGGGGATCTGGTGCTTTCTTCGATGGAGGAAAATTCATCTTTTGATGTAGCCATATGGTTAGATGCACCTGAATCAAGAATCCAAACTGATGGAGTGGATTTGATAGCCATTAAAGTATTACCATCTCGTGCTCTCCCTCTCCCATCTCTCATTCTGTTATCATCCTTCTTCTTTGCATTCTCAAGTACGGTGATATTGTGCTGTTGTAATTGCTTAGCCATCTCATTGATTGTTTTCCTCATGCAATTTTATTCAAGATGAAAACCTTTGGAACAGTAGCTACAAAGTGTTCTTTCCTTCTTCTTCTTCTTACCCTTAAGCAAAGAAGAGATCTCTGAAGATTGTACGGGTCTCTCCTTCTTCGATTCATTAAAATTACCCTTCCCTTTTTGCTTATCTCTTCTACTGCTCTTTGGAGCATCAGTAGCTGCAAGTGCTTGGTTCTTTGAATGCTTGATGGCACCCATTTGGACTAACTTAGCTTGCTCTTGAGTCAGTGCTACAATGAATTCATTCAATGGAGGCATTTTCCATTTGTCCTGAGTCAATTTAGATGCTTGAAAAGACGATACAAATATGGAATATTCAGGGCCTAATTTCAAGAGAATCGAAAGGATGAGTTGATCTTCCTCTTTCTTAACTCCACATGCATCAAGTTAAATGAGGAGGGATTTAAAGTTGGTGAAGTATTCTTTTAGGTTGCTGAAATGAGTTGGACTAAGGGATATGAGTTCATTCTCTAGTTGATGCACTCTCATTTCGTCCTGCTTGCCGAATAGTCCTTCCAATGTGGTCCAGACCGCATCAGGAGTAGTGGCTCCGCTGACACGAAAGAGGAGTTATCTGGAAATTGATAGGCATATCATCCCAATTGCTTCACCTAATTTATTGAAATACTTGATATTCTCTACTGCAAAAGTCGGTTCAGTCTTTGTTCCCATTGTTACCCTGTAAAGCCCTTTGCTTTGGAGGAGCAGAGTAATCTTTGTCTTCCATTCGAAGTAATTGAAAGGATTTAGATTGAGTTTTGTGGGCTGATAGATATGATCCGTTGCTACTTGCTACGCCTCCTGATGATATATACGTGCAAATAAAACCGTGTACAGTCCAATAGATTCGAACTAACTCTGATACCATGTAGAATTCTTGCAGAAACTCCGATAGATCTAGAATTCTAGTTAAATTAAGAACAAGTAATTTGTTGTTATTCAAGAGAGGAGAGAAATAATTTGCTCCATAAAATCAATGTATTCAATTAATGAACAATAGTAATACATGAGCAACCGAACCTCTAATCCCAAAGGGAGGTGGTTATATAGAAATTGTCGAATCTATAAAATTAGGAAGGAACTAGTAAAAAATTAGAAAAGGCTAAGAAAAGCTAAAGGGAGACCTAAAATAGCAACAATGACTCAAGACAACCTATGCCAACTATCAGCCACGAGGAAAGCATGAGGAGGGGCACATTTCCCAAGGAAGGCAACTTTAAAACATGCTAAAATGGTATGGGGTACCAAATCCCTTTATTTAAGGGGGAATCTTCATGTGGGGTGCCAATCCTCAAATAACTCAAGTGGATGAGGTGTGGTTAGGTGTGAACATGCACTTAGATGTCTAAATGGTCTAGGAAAGTGGTTGGACCAATATTTCCATAATATTAAGCCTTTAAAGGCAAAAAACAAGGGAAAGTTGGTCCACTGAGCTAGTTTACCAAAAAACCAAGTGTGAACATGATTTTTAGTGCATGTGGCTAAGTCAAGGATACTTAGGCTAAAAAATAAATGTAGATGTTAGGATTATATTCCAACAATTCTTCCATCAAATACATGTAAATTCATGCCTCACATTGATCATGATCTCTTTCAAATGACTATTCGATAGTGTATCAAGTCTTATTCCTTAAACCTCAAATATTATATGCACTTGCATATGATACTTCTTGCATGATATTTACTTCAATTGATGTGTTATGCTCCCTTATGTGGGTCTTTTGCTCAGACATAATGTTATGGTTTCTTACCTAATTGACAATGTAAAAATCTTTAGGTGTGATCTAATATCACTCCTTAACAATAATTTTCTCCTTTTGGGGTTTTCAGTCAGATCTATTGTCAACACATATTTATGGGCTCTGCGACATTCTTGTGGGGATTTGTTGATAGTTTTTTTACTGTATTGGTTGCCTATTGATAGTTTTTTATGGTGTCTTTCTTGGGTTTATTCCATGGGCATGCGTGCCCTGTAACTTCTATTGTTTAAGACATGTTTTGGATCATGATTGTACACATACTTGGTATGTCTACAAAATGTTTTTTGCTTTCTTTAATATATAATATTATATATTATAGTATATATATTATATTTGGAAAAAAATAAAATTCCCTTCTCAACAATATAAAAGAAAACTTATGTCTCAATGTACCATGAGGGAACATAATTGTCCTTAGATAACTATCATCAAAACTTGGGTAAGATTGTACTGCCCAAAATCTAGTCGGGTAGCATACTTCATATCCCAACCATTTTTAACATGTTCCATATTTCCCTTTCACTCCCATCCCATTTCATAAAATAAATATTAAACCCATTCATGTTTGACTTATGACATGTTATCTAGCAAGGTATGCTCAAGCTAATTTGAAGAACAATGTAAGCCAATGTCAAATAAAGCCTTAAAATGTTAGAGGTGAATAGCATGAAATGTACAAAAATTGAAAAAATAATGAAGCTATAGTTATGCCACCTTATTAAAAAGGCCAAAGCCCTAAGTATTATGTTAAAAAATGCATGTCTAAAGAAAAGGACTAAGAAATTAAGGGAAAATATAAAAAGGGTTAATAAAATGAATTGTTGAGGTGGTATCTCTAATCAAAGGTCCCTCTAAAAAAGGCTTCCATGTACAAAATGAGGATTCTTAGCTCTAGAAATCTAGTTGAACTAGTTAAAAGACCTTTAACATCATAATATATGAATTTGAGGGTTAATAAATGAAGTCCATTCCCACCTTTCCATAATTTATCCCCTCATTTTACCTATCTCTAACCAAGTGAGCTAGGAAATACTTCTTGACTTATGAATTGACATATGTAATAGGGGTAAGGTTCCTCCACCATGGTAAATTTAAACAAATTATAAAATTAACTTATGTTATGGTGTTGTTACAAGAGATTACTTATTGTGTGTTTCCTAGTGACTTGTGTTGAGACTGAATTCAATATTATAGGTGGGTACCCCACATTGGGATATGTGCACCATTCCTCAATATATGCATATCTACAATATGATCTATGTGCTTGTATATAGACATATATGTATATTAGGATTTATGCCATGTTTATTAGAATCCATGATAATGTATTCACATCATCACATAGGTTACCACATCTCAGTTGTACACTTGACAACATTTGGAGCACATATGATCCTATTATGATGGTTACTACTTGATAGCCTACTACACAAGTGGAGAAAACCCCTTTTGAAACCCTCTTTCACACGTGGGAGTAATTTCTAGCCTTTTGAAGATTGATTTTACTAGGTACATATGTGAACACTCCTTTGGGTGAATTTTCCTTCTCCTAACTCACTTGTGTGATTTAGAGCCTTCTAAAAGGACCCACTTCATCATTCCTTATTTATCCACATGTATGGTGGTTCTAAAGCCTTCTAGAATGGTGCACCTCATATTTTCCTTGTTTTACTCATATGTGAGGGTATTTTTGGGTTTTGTCCTTGGTTTTAGGAAGGTGCTCAAAGTTTTTTTCTCATGGTTTCGACTTACACATTATTTTGACGCCTTGAGTTAGGAGGTGCTCAATGATGGTGGTTCTTATGATTGTATGAAGGTACTTGCAATTTCTAGCTCATGGTTTTCACTTGAGCATGTGGCATGAACTTGTGGTATCATTTCTAGCTCATGGTATTGCATGTATGGTTTAGAGCTTGTGTTATCTAGAGGGTGACTTCCTCACTTCCTCTTGTTGGAAAATCATTTGAGGAGATTTATTTGCTCAATTTTGGTGTGATATTTTTCCATATTTTGAGTAAATGTTATAGGGTGTCTATACAAGGATTTGATATTGTAAATCTCTATTAAGGAACGAGTTATTACAGAATAAATAATGCAAGTGAGGTATGATGGTAGTCTATTCAATTTTTTTGTGAAGTTTTAGGATAGATCTATTGCATTGGGGGTGAATATATTGAGGTTTTACTTCCTCACCTTAAGTTTATGTTTAAAGTCAAAGTTTTTAATACCTATGGTATTTTTTTAAAGATTAGCGTCCCATTTAATTTGCATAGTTCATATTTATTGTCTTAATTCCCAAAGCATAATCTTATATGATATTTGGGAACTTCAAATTGTTGGATGGTGTTGTCATTAATGTCAACCCTGGGGTTTGGCTGGGTTTGAATTTCACTAAAAAACCAGTCATTGATGTCAAATGAACAATGAACGCTTCTTATAATTGTATGGATTACATCAGGTTGGCAGCTACATTGTTGGATGGTTGAAACCCAAGTCCTAGGGTTTGGGTCCCCTAGACTAAGAACATACCCCGACTTTGTCGAAGGTTTTAGAAAAGGAAAATCATTGAGTTTGTTTCGTAGATCCACATCATTGGATTTTCCTTGAAAATATGTTTCCAGTGGCATGTGGAATGACCCAAGAGCCCTCCTGGTTTGAGAGATAATTGTGTTTGAAGTCAAAGACCCCACTTTCTGGGCTAAAACCCCAAGAAGGTAGCAATTCCTTGAAGGAAATCTCATCCAGTTGTATAACATATTGATGTGAAGATGGATAACAAGTTTTGACCAATTTAGCATCAGTGTTTAGACATATGTTGGTAGCTCTCCGTGGAAAGAGCTTGAGAGCATTGGTAGCAGGTTTATGCCATCATTTGATAGCAATACCAAATGATTGCATCATTGTGAGCAGTTTTGAACAGTGAATCATATGATCTTTGATGCTTATTCATTCGAATAATGTAGTGTAGTGACATGCAGTTTCTAGTCAGTTTGTGAGCTCATGAATGCTCATCTATTCACGTGCACTTGAGCAGTGGTAGTGATCAGTGATAACATGTTGTACAGTGGTCAACTTGTGCAGTGGTTACTTGACTTGGAAGCATTAGCATTGAGGCTTGATGAGAAGCTTTGTGCAGTGATCAATTTGGATAATATTGTTCAATGGTCAGTGACTATTAAGACTTGACAGGATACACAATATCTTCATTACAATTTTCTTATATTGATTCAGAGCACAGGGGAATCCAGTCTAAAAATTGTGAAACGTGGTCTGTTGGTTCTTCAAAGTAATAGGGTGGTGCAAGGTAGGTGATTGGAGTCACCTTCAGGTTTTGGCTTGAGAACACTTCATGGTGGTGCTAGGGTAGGTCTAGCCTGCACGGGGCATTGTGGCATCCTTTTAGTTGTGGTTGATAAATTACAAGGCAGCGAGACATCCTTCTAACAACAACTGGTAAACAGAGTGTTGGAGCACTCGTCAGGTTATGGCCTGACTCATATGGCGTAGGGGCATGCTTCTAGTTACAGCAGGCTATTAGGGCGTAGTAGTGCCCTACAAGTTGTTTCTGTTGAAAATGGCAACAAAAAAGGCTAAAAATAGAAATGCTAAAAATAACATTGCCATAAATAGCAGTTACGGATGGATTCCAATTTTAGTTAGTCCCTGAACTAAAATTGAGAAGTAAAATTTGAATTTGATCTTAGCAGTTGTTTGTAGAATAATTAATTAATTCATCTTGAGTTAATTAGTTGTAGAAAATCAAACATGAAGTCTATGTGGGGACATGCAACAGTTATCCCATTAATTGAGGAATTTATCCCTTAGTTAAAGAGATAAGGATGAGTTGTAATTTGAGTTGTAATTAATTAGCTCAGTTAATTGAGTTAAGTCCAATTAGATTAGTTCAAATAGTTTGTTGAACTAATTGTGAGTTCAGTTAGTTAATGCATGTGTGCATGTAACTGTTGCACTTCAGATAACTGAATATTCTCTCATAAGTAACTCATGTATGTTAGTTCAGTCATAGACCCAGTTGAGATCAGAGGAAGGGACAGTGTACTATCAGTTGGAGGATTTTTCCTATATAGGAAACTCATCCATGCAGAAGGAATTATCTCCTTCTGGATTGCGCAGTTAGATCAAAGGTTAGTGAGTGTGTGAAGAGGCCAATTCACACAGGTGGCAGCACTAGACCCCAAGGAAAACTGCGCAAGGAAACAGGAGGCTTGGAGGGCAGAGGAGAAGGTTTGTGAGAAGCCTTTGACTATCTATGAGTAGCAATTGGATTTCAGAGAGAGAAACATAGCTTGTGAGCTGATTCTTTTTGTAATCTGAACATATTTCCACTTGTATAATAATACAGAGATTGGGGTTTTAGGTTGAGGCTTTCACTGGGTTGTTCTTCTGTGTTCATGTGTGATTGATTTCTCATTCTCAATTATATGTGTTCTATTTGATCTTTCTCATATTCAATCAAGCTTCTGCAAGTTTGTTGTAGAAGTAGATCTTGTATTTTGCTTTAGTATATTGCATAATCTGTTGATCTACAGTGGGAATTTCTACAGTTTCCTGTGAATTAGGGGGTTGACACCTCCCTCGGTTGTAGTTGAAATCTTGAATTTTACTTTTAAAGAGGAGGAGAAGACAATTACTAAAAAGCATTCCATGGTTTTTTACCCGAAGGTGTTTTTCCACCTAAAAATATTTGTGTTTTTCGTTTTATCTTTCAACATTGTTGTATGGTGTTGTCTATTGTTGATTATTGTTTTATGTTTATTTGAAGAAGAACACTAATAATAACTGAAGATTAACTAATGCTATGAAAAGGATTAAAAAGTGTTAGTTGCTAAGAAATATTGATTCATCCACCCCCCCCCCCCCCCCAAATGTAAGATGATAAATATTCAGAAGTAGTCCAGACTGGATAGCCCAATTGTAACTACTAATTTCGTTTGTATTTTTAGCCATATATTTCAATTTTTTTGCATTTAAGCCATCTAGGTTTAATATTTCTCATTTTCAAAACTAAATTGCTTCTCCATATTTCTTGAACTAACTAATATTGTCATTCAACCATTAAGTTTGATTTCTATTGCAGGTTGATCTCTTCAAGTGGTTAAAAATTTTAGTTGAATTGCATTTTTGGTGTGTCTTTCCTAGTTTTGCATTATATGATTGCATAAAGAAGTATAATCTTAGATCTAATATTCATGTTTCATATCTTCACATGGATCTAGCTCTAAAATGTTTAAACAAAAATCAATGCTTAATTCCTAAATCATGTCGAGGGCTTGGTAATTGTTCTTATTGTAATTCACTGGTCTAAAGATTTGAATATAGGGTTTTGTTTTCAAAATTTTAAACCTTAATTAATTGAGAATATGTGAACAATTCTTCAATTGAAATTACAAACACTCATTTGTGTTGGTATGCTTATGCTTCATACCCTATAACTATGCATTTGGGCATTAAAACATACAATCTTTGTGATCATATATTTGCAAATCGAGCATAAGATGCCTTGAGTAAAATTGTTTTTTATGCATAAGAATAGGGTTCCGTGATTTTTTCTGAACTTGATCTAAAGGCTTATCTTTAACACTATCTCTATTCCCTACGCATAAATACACTAGCTATTCTACACATATTCATGGTGCTAATTTTTTTATAACTAGCACTAGTTATAATTGAGTTGTGAGTTCTTTATTAGTGACTTTGGATCATATTGCACTAATGATTAATTTGAATTTGGAGGATAGTTCACTATGGTTTCCATGTTAAACAATGTTGATGCATAGCTAAATGAAAGTCCTTTTACAATAAACACAAGTTTCAAATTATGTCTACTAATTCACCATTATGATTTATTGGCAAAATAATAAGTTAGAAATCTCAAATAAATTACTTGCACAATAGGTTACATATTTGATGGTTTTATTTAAACTACATACACAGCAAAACAATCCTAATAGCAAAATAATTATAATGTGTATTATATGAGATGTTGGTTATCATGGCCATATTTATGGATGTGAATTTAGTAAGCTTGCAGTGATCTTAGAATAATAGTTGATGGTGTACACTTGAATATCATTTTTGCTTTGCCAAGCTGCACACAAACAACATGTTTATGTTTAAAATTAGAATGAATTTCGATAATGGTTTGGAAAAATTGGTTCATAATAATTCAACTACCACAATTTGTTCTCATTGCTACTTTGAAATGTGACAATCATTTTGAACATCAGGGACTAACAATCATAAGCATTCTCCTTGAATACATTGTTGAGCTTTATAGTCTAAACATTTAATTTGTTGTTACAAGCAATATATTGTATTAAACCTATTTTTCTAGAGGATAGTATTGCATTCACATATTCTTTGGGAATTAATCTAGCACTTGATAATTTGCAATATTCACACCTTTTTAAAATAGTAGATTTGATTAAGTTAAACACAACTTTGTTGATTTGAGTTAAAGATCTCCCATTTCACCCTCAAGCCCTTGGCTTAGATTGACCATAATGTTTACCCCTAAGCCAATATTTTCTTGATTCAAAAACTGGAATAAGGTCACTAAAATGATAGTGGATGACTTCCTTGAGAGTTCCCTTAGTATCTTTCATTAAGGTTATGAATTTACTTTGCAATCAAGATATTGAATGGTAGCATTTTTCCTTAGGTATGAGGAAGAAAAACTCTTAACCTGGTCCGTAAACTACCATGGATATTCCACTGGATAGTTCATAATAAAATATCTGCTAAAATTTTCCATAGGGTCTTGGATAGACGATGATCTATTAAGGCACTCCTTGATGTGAATTCATTGGTTCAATTCCCTGCCCCGATTGGGGTGATATATTGGACATGATGAAGATGTAGTCCTGTCAAGCTTACAAAAAAAACATATATGCTAAAACTATATTTAAAAATCTAAAATCTACAGTATTAGGGTTTTATTTCTCTTTAGATTTCTAGATCTGTAGATTACTGTTAATTGTGTATGCATACAAATTAAAATTATGCAGAAAATAGAAAACAGTGAAATAAAAACTCACAAACCATGATTTGACATGAGATATGACCTGGGAAACCCTTTTGGGAGAAAACACAGTTAAAAGAGGGTCGCTTAGCTCTCTTTATATGAATAGAAAAGGGCTAAGAGTACAAAGAAGTATAACTTGTGGCTTGTGGGCTACTACAATGCACAAATCCCATCTGTGCGCTCTATCTCCTATCCCTCTTGATTATTTTTGCTCATCTATGAAATAAATGCACTCAGAAATAATAGAACCCCTTCTCCTCCTAGTGGACTAGTTATAACACAACTCGATAGCCTATTAGTGGTTAGGTTTTTTTATTGCCCAAACTGATAGGGGTCCAAGGAGGGAATCCTAAAGGGGAAATTGCTAGGCCAAGGGAAACAATGGAGCAATAGCCCACTGTCATCTCAGCTAAAGCTCCCTGCTCTTTACGGACTTTCACCGATGGGAGGAGACCCAATAAGATAAGGATCACAAAGATGAATAGATCAAAGATAGGATGAAGGGTGATCTTAGAAGCCTATTCATAAGAGAGGCTCAAGATTGTGGCTTGCTTGTCTTGGAAGACATGATGGAAGGCTCTATAGGAAGGGCTTGGGGAGAATTTCAAGGGCTAGGTTTTGAGTATGTGTCTTATGGAGGAGACCCATAAGCCCTAGAATTCTTGTGGAAACGTGGGTTTCAGGTGATCATTGAAGAATTAACCTTGATAGTGCATGGGACCACATGGGACCAAGTGGACCCAAGGTTAGGTCAAGAGAATAGGATTTAGGAACCAATGATATACTTGACCTAATTAGGGAGGGGAAAGGGATCAAGGAATGAATTTTAAATGAAAGGCAATGCAAGGATCCTAGTGAGGTTTCTAGCCTAAGGGAAACCAAGGGCAAGAATTGGCCTTCAAGCTAGGGCTTGTGATATATCAATATCCCACCATCAGAATCGCATGAAATTTGGAGGGCTTCTTGAGGACAGACCAACAAAACTATGGACCAAGAAGTGAAGTATTTAGATTCCTAGATTGTGAGATAATTGTTGCCCTAGATGGCTTATGTAGGTTAGGCCTAGAAAAGGAGGGGAAGGTGAAATAAATAAGCTTTAAAGTGATCACCAGAGGAGGACCAATTCTTTTTCCTTTGGGAGAGATGGATTCATAGAATATTTAGAGTTTGGATTGATTTTCCACTTGTCAAGGAGGCCTAAAAGACAACTTTGTTGGGCATTAGGGCTTAATGGAAGTAGATTCAAGGTCATTCATACTTCGTTCAACAATATTTGGTGAATTTTCAAGGCAAGGATGTCTCTAGGAACATTAATTCATTCAAACATGGCCCAATCATGATACAACACTATTTAGTGATTTAATTTCCACAATTTCATTCTAAGAAAAGTAGCAAATTAACCATAGAATAGCAAAAATCCCAATATCATGAATGCAACAAAATAAGGAAAAAAAATACCATTAGCATATTACTTACATGTAAGAATAATATATCCAATCACCAAGATATGCCAATCATAGAAGCTCCAAGGCAAAGAAGAATAACCAAGCATCGAAATTCATCCATTCATCCAAAAAGTCTCATCCTCAAAAGATAGAAAAAATCTCAACAAAAGATATGATCAAATCCAAGTGACGATGAGCAAATGAACTCATCTCACTTGTATTTATACACTAATGAGGAGTTCAAATTAGCTTCCTTGGCCTACATAAGCCCCAAAAATAAAATAATGTTCTAATTCAACTTTTGGTGACAAGCCCACCAAACTAGCTCATAAATGAAAGAATAAGCCTCTCAAGAGGTCAAATAATAATCTATGCATGTAGTAGGGCCCTCTAAGAGGCCTAATGAATTCCATGGGTGCCATAATGAAGAGTAGGACCCTCAAAAAGCAGTGGACAAGGGGTTGGCCCCTTGTAATAACCTGTGGTGCTCCAAATAACATGTGGGGGCACACAAGTGTCCTCATGGGTATTCAATCAAATAGAAGATGCCCGTAGATCGCATGCAAGGGATGGGATGATGGTGTAGGTGATGCCACATCATCGTGCTAGTCTTTTATCATCTCCCAAGTGTAAGGTTCAAATCTGGGGCCAGTTGGGCATGATGGATCGCATGCATCTTCCTTGTCCAATAAGTGAACCACAAGCAATCTTTGAATGGATGTGGGGATTCATTGAGTGGTGTCAGCTATTGTGGAGGCCCAAGGCTCTCGATGCACACCCTACATGTGCCAATGTAGCCCTATGGAGGATTAGGACCCCATATAGGGATACCAAACCCAAGATGGAGACCATTTGCAATCCTACATAAGATCCAATGCGTCCCCTAGCCTTCCAATACAATAAGTCATTAAAGAAATTGAGTAAATGAGCTTAGCAATCATGGACCATAGGTGGGGACTTCATAATGGCCTGCCCTTCCATAATGGGCTTCAAGATGTGCCAATGTCTCATAAACTCCAAATGGGGTTAACCAAGAATCGTATTAGGTGGTTTCTACTTCTAAAGGGGATAATATATTCAAGGTACATCCTTCAAAAGGTGCAAAAGGTGGTGGCATGTGACAGATAGGTGAATGAAGTAGGGGATGAGAAGGGGCAACCCTGGGTCAAATGTTAGGGTACAAGGGTAGCTAATAAGAGGGAATCCCACACTTGGGTTTATAATGTATAGGAGAGAACAATCGCGGTACATGAGATGCTCGACCTTGATTTTTCCACCCTTCTTTACATGCCTTTTGTCGTTTTATGATTTTATTTGATTAACTGCTTAGGGATCAAGGGGTAACAACATGATGTATAAGATATAGTAGTGAATACTCCCTTTCAAGGTAGAGCAGTTCATTGCCCACCTGGTGTTGGGACAATCATGGGTTCCTATAGGATGAAGGAGGTTCATAGAAACTGTAGGAACCAAGGTGATGGCCATGATGATGGGGTAGAGCTCATGTCTTGGCTTTTGCCCACGTGCTAAATGTGTTCGTCCCAACCATGTTTTACATTTTGTGGTACATTTTCCTGTTGAATGTGGCCAATTGTGCTTTTATCTTTCTTTTTAGCTGCATCAACCTCCGGGATCCATTCTAGGACATAACCCAAGCTGTGGGAAAGCTAACCCAATGTGAACCTAGTGGAGGAATGTGGACCTAGGTGGGAGAAATGATGAATGGGGTAATAATGAGTGGAAAGACGGTAATATAAGCAGATAAGGGAGCAGGACCATGCAACCAAAATCTGGGTTTCTCATGAAATACCATCCCTACAGCCAAATGGTCAGTAAAAGAGATCCCATAGGACTAGGATGCAAGGTTAATATCCAAAAGGGGACAGGGGCACAGACCTAACCCATTCTTTCCATCAAATCCCCCCATTAATCCATGCCCAAAAGTGTCCATGATAAGAAAACTACAATACTCAATTACCAAAGGACAAGGCATACCTTTAGGTTTGGGAGGTTCGCCTTCAAACATACAATCATGGCAGATGGGCGAGGAACCACATGGCTAGCTCAGGTGGTAGAGAAATGGCACAATGAGCTAGGTGGTGGCTATAAGGCGTTGTTGGCTGCCAACTGAGGACCATCTTGGAGAAAAATTTATCCTAGGTATATCACCCACAAAAATGGTGGGTAACAAGTTTGACTACCTCAACTCTTAACTAGAGTTACAATATGGACTCTTCTAGAGTATTCTTCATCACAATCACGTGGCTAGCCCCTTTTCCATGAAAAATGGGGGTTGATGTGGCATCATCTTGAATTATCATAGTGCAAATAGGAAGGTTAACTTCTGAGTGGCATAAATTTTGCATACGGACTCTCATAAAGGCGATTATTATGCCATTGGAAAGGTCTATGTGTGTAGAATATGAAAAAAAAGGTGATGCATTAAAGTGGAAAATATTTACGCCTCCCCTCCCCCCTCCCCGACAACAAAATAAATAAATAAAAATGTCATTTGATGCCTGAAAATGCTCCCGAAAGGTTTCAAACCCTGATTGGCAAAACTGGGTCCTAGTGGTAAAAATGGTCCTGAGAGATTATTCCTCCACGTTTTCCACTCTAGAAGTATTGAGATGAATGAAAACAATGTAATAATATAATCTAGATCATAACCAATTAGAAGTAGTTTTAGATCTTACTCCATGGCCAAAAGATAGTTTTGTCCTAAATAGTATTCACAAAAAAAGTCAATATCATGTATTATCATTGTTGAGGCTATAACAATGTAGTCATGTTCTTTTAAGTGGAAAATTATATTATCGATTATTAGTGGCTTTAAAATCCATGGCAAGGAACATGATCCCAAGTCTAAATGGTCGGTTAGTAGAACTTTTCCTTCATTTTTTCGATATCATGGGATCGGATCTACTGTTGTTGGTGGAGGAGTCTCAGATTTCTTGTTTTGTCTTTGGTGCATTGAATGCCACCTTTATAGCACTTATTCCAAAGGTCTCTAATGTTGCTTCATTCTCATATTATAGACCTATTTTTATCTATAATATTGTTTATAAAATGATCTCCAAAATCGTTTCCTCTAGGACCCACTCTGTCAAAATTCATCTCACTTAAACAATTTGGTTTTTTGGAAAATCGTCATATTTAGGATGTGGTGGCTCTAGCACAAGAATGGTTACACTTGATAAAATTCAAAAAGAAGAATGTGTGCTTATTGAAATTAGACTTGGTAAAATCTTTTGACTGTGTAGGTTGGGAATTTTTAAGATTGATATTACATAAATTGGTCTTTGGGTGCATGTTTTTGATTCGATAATGGAGCGTAGTCCCCACAACTACTTTTACAACCCTGTTTCTATAAACTTCAAACACTATAGTGGTATAAGTTTGAAGCATCCAATCATGAAACGGTTGTCCCTGCAAGTTGGGAAAATGTTATTTTTTCTGCTTTTTCCAAAGGATTGCAAGCCATTTATTTACTCTGCTTTTCGACGATGACTGTAATTTCCTTGATCCTGGTGTGGGCCCTGAGATTTAAATGTTCTCTTCTTTTCCCTCTGCTGCTAGTGTTATGGTTCTAAGCTGTGGGATAACTTTCCAAATATTGACTTGATCTCCTTAAGCCTCACATGAAAGCCATGCCCACACTTAACTTTAGTTAATATGGACTTAACCCATAAACCTTTATCTTTGAATAGTGGGAATAAACACAATTTTCCGTTTTTCCATAGCCTTGGCGCAATTATCAATGCTTACCTTTATCGGGCTCTTTCTCCACTGTAGATTTTCCTCCATCAGATCTGACGAACACCTCCAATTGTCGAACAAACAACTTGCACATCACTCCTCCACTATCGATCATCTCGCGATAGATCCAACGGCTATCAAAGATTTCGGGTGGCGGAGAATACCCGCCCGATAAAGCGGTTTTCTCACTCCACCCTCTTGCTACGTGTCCATCGGTGAGTGAAATCGGGTGACTCCCTCCTGTTACCGCTTACTACTTATTCTCATCCCGAAATACCATTCCTACTTATAAACCCGCCTTTCCCTTTGACTAATGCTCGAGCTTGTTAGCACCATATGATCGTAAATCTTCTGCCATCGACAATTGCGACGACTTCTCTGGGTTCCTCTTCCGCTACTACTTAAGTCAATCACTGTCATTCATTTCTTGACACCAGTCTACGCGATTTAATCTTGGCCACTGATTTCCTTCAACCTCGTCCGTTGATCTCCGAGATCCAATGATTCCTGTGCGTTGATTCTTCATCTGTCTCCTCACTCTAACTTTGCGTCATTTCTTCAGTGTTTTTTGGTTTCTGTTGAGGAGTGCGAGTTTTTCCTAATTTATTGGTCTCAGGGAGGAGGAGAGACCTCCTGCTGTAGGTTGCCATACTGTCTCGGGTTGCCTGGGAGCCTGCGCAGGTGTCCTGGATACCTGATTGTTACTTGCAATACCATTATGATCCAGGCATTCGTGATTGACATGACTAATGTCTTCTTCGCCCAGGAGAGGAGGACAGTTGAAATCTTGATTCATCATATAGTGTAGCTTTTTTGGGATTGTGAGAATCATGTGGTTGATTACAATTAAGAACCTTTGCTGACATATAATCTCTGTTTTCCTCATGTAATCTCCTTCTTGCATTGACGTTTTGATTCTCCTTTTTTATTTTTTCCCCCTATAATATTTCTTGTGATATTCTTTGGATCTATATCTTCTTTCTCGATCCTCATACTGGGTGAGGGGGTCATGGTATACTTTCTTCATACACTTCATTATTCTCTTTGACTATCCCAACTGGTTTGTCAATTGCTTTGTTGGCATGGCTATCAACGTCCTTATTTTGGTTTCTCGGGACATGCTTAATGGTTATTTTTCCAAGAATTTCAAAACTTGTTATGATCCTTTGATAGATTTTATTGATGGCTATGCTTTTGAAGTCCCTTTTGGCATCCAATGCGGCTATTATGATAGAAAATTCCCCTATTATTATAGGGTCCTTGATTGCATTTTTATTTAAAAGCCTTGTGCCTAGGAGAAGGTTGTATGCTTCAACCCTGTTGTTTGTCATTTCTCCAAGGCTCCATTCATAGGTTATTATTTTTTTTCCATTTGGATCTAGTATAACTCCACCTGCCCCTACTTTACTTGGGTTTTTTTTGCAGCTCCGTAAAAAAAAGAATGTGTCTCTTCTGTTCTTTCATCCATTCTGCAAATTCTTTATCCTCCAATCTTAATTTCCATTTCTTGTTTGTGTGAAATTCTTTATTTTTTTGTTGTAGCTTCTTCTTTTGCTTTGTTTTCTAACATTGCTTTGTTGTACCAGTCTTTCTCTTCTTGTTGTAAATTGTTCTAGTCCATTTTTGAGATTCCATTTGTACTTATTATCTCTACAACTTGGCTCCAAGTTTTTGCTAGGATCTTGCCTAAATTTGGCTTTTGTTCTTTGAAAATGTATTTGTTTCGGGCTAACCAAATTTGCCAACACAGGATTGAAGGAGACATTTCCATATCCTATTTATTGTTGCCTTTTTTTCTTTGTATATGGGTAGATTTTATCCTAATTTTTATGAAGAGTTGTCAACTGAGTTGTTGGATTTATGTTTATTTCCAAAGAACTTGTTGCCTGTTTCCAGCACTCTCACGCCACCATACAATTTATGAAGAGGTGTTGGATTGTTTCTTCCTCCTTTTGACACATGACACATTTTGAGGGCCCTTATATTCCTTTTTTTTTTTAATTTTCAGAGGTAAGAATTTTACCTTTGAGAAGGGTCCAGGTGAATACATTAATATTGGGCAGACTCTCTGTTTTCCAAGTTGCCTTCCAAAGACTCCAATCATTTTGATTGTGAAGTTTTTGGAGGAGGTTGTACCCCGATTTCACTGTGTAATCCCCTCCATTTGGGTCCCAAACAAAGTCATCCTGCTCTTCTTTGTTGATGGGTGTTTCCCCTGCTAGATGAACTTTTAAAATTTCCCACTTACTTTTTAATCTTGGTGGTGTAGCCAGCTTTTTCCATCTTACCCAATTATTCTTTTCCCAATTCGAAATAGAATAAAGAGTGTTAAGACTTTGCTCTTCCATCCATCTCTGAAGTCCTCTTAAATTTTGCTGCTGATTTAAGGGTTTTTTCCCATTATTCTATCCTCCTAGATAGAAATTGTTTTGCCATTCCCTGGATTTTTGGATATTTGATCTCTAATAAGAGGTATTATCCTTTTAACCAATTTCCAGATTTGGGTGCACGGCCTGTCTAGAATAATATCAGTGAGCAGATTTGTTCTATGACAATTAAGTATTTCATTGTTAGAAATTTTTCCCACTAGTGACCGTTCCCATTTATCATTCTCCAGATAATTTTTGTCCCTAGAGGAATGTTCATTAGTCCTGGCAGGCATATTGTTATACCTCCTTTTTCATAGGGAAGAGTAACTTGCTCCCATCTAACAAGGCTAAATTTTTATTATCTTTTTTTCCTCCTTGCCAGAGGAAGCTTCTAATTATTAGTTCCATTTGCTTGTGGGCACTTGTCAGAGCCATAATGATTGCATACTGATATATAGGCAAGGCTGAGAGAATTGCTTTAATCAGTGTCACTCTTCCTGCCAGATTGAGCCACATCACTCCCCAATTCTGAATTTTTTCCCTCATTCTCTCCACTTGCTTGTTCAAGACTTCTGATTTTACCACTTCCTTTGCTAAGGGTAGCCCAAGATAAGTGAAGTGGCCCCAATTTATTTGTAAAGGTATTTCCAGTATTTGTGAGATACGCTGCATTGTTTTTGTTGGGGTATTCCAGCAATAGATTCTGCATTTGGTGTTGTTTAAAATTCCTCTTGAAGCTAGGAGAAATTCATTCAAGACTTGTTTGAATCATCTTGCTATAATGAAGAATGCCCCGCCTATGAGAAGGGTATCATCTGCAAATAGAGAGTGGTTTATACCTTTGACTTCTCTCGATATTTGGATCCCTGTTATTTTTTCTCTTTTCTCTGATTTTCCAGCAAAGCACTCAATGATTCAGCCATGATGATGTACAAGAATGGAGAAAGCGGATAGCCTTGCCTCATCTCTCGTGTGCTTTGGAAAAATTTACTGGGCCATCCATTGATTAATGGGGCTATCCATGGATTTGATATACATGCCTGGATAATCTCTATGAAGTTTATTGAAAAGCCAAACTTTTTTTAGAGCTACTGCACAAAATTTATGGCTAACTCTATCAAAAGCATTAGCCATATCTAACTTAACAATCATTCCTGTCTCCTTTCTTTAGATACTGCTATGAATAGCCTCCTGAACAATTATCACATTGTTTGTGATTTGCCTCTTGGGGACAAATCCTCCTTGGTTTTCTGAAATTAATTCCAAAAGTAATTTTTTCATTCTATTTGCTAGAAATTTGGTGAGTATCTTATAAGACGAGTTGCAAAGGGAGATTGGCCTATATCTGTTAAAGGTTGTAGGATTTGGTTCTTTGGGAATGAGGGCTAGGAAGGAGGATTTTGTATTTCCTCCAATCTTTTTTTTTGGAAAGCATTTTTGAGCATTCTCATTAGATATTTTTTTATAATTTCCCAATGTTGTCTGTAAAAGGCCATTGTAAACCCATCTGGACCTGGTGCCTTATCAGGGTGGGGATTCCACATAGCTTTTCTGACTTCTTCCTCAGTAATTTCTTTGTCTAATTCCCTGTTTTGCTGGTCACTTTTTTTTCTATGCTACAAAATTTCTTCATTAGCTGCTTGTTGGTCACTTGTTGAGAGGAGTTATTTAAAGAGTTGATGGGCTGCATTTTTTATTTCTTCAACTCCCCTTATTTCTTGACCATTTACTTGAATTTGTTCAATCTGATTTTTTTACCTCCTTATTTTCATTGTATTATGAAAGAAGGTTGTATTTTTGTCTCTGGATTTTAGCCAAAGGCATCTTGATTTCAATTTGCTTTCCTCTTCTTCTTGCCTATTTTGCTTATATATTTCCAGATATATTTCCTTTTCTTGTATATGATCTTGCTTACTTTCTTCCTTGTTCTCTTTTTCCTTGCAAAGATTATCCTTTTTTTTTGCAATTCGATTTTCCTAGCTTTGTCCGTGTGATCATTTTATCTTGCCCAATTTTTTAAGTGCATCCTTAGGTTCTTTAGCTTAGTTTCTCAAACATATTGGAGAGATCCTATGACACTTTTTTTCTAGCTATCCTTTATTTGTTTTCCAAAATATTCCTTGCTGTCCCAAATTGAATTATATCTGAAGGGAAGGGGTCCTTGATTTTCCAGCTTTCCCAAGGTTAGCACCACCGGCTTGTGATCTAAAGCTGAGTTGTGAACAATTTTACTTTTCACAAGAGTATAAGTAGTTGTAATGCTTTCATGAATAAGAATTTTGTACAACCTTTCTTTTATGTTGTTTTTTCCTATTCTTTTGGTGTTCCAAATGTATTTTCCATTGCTTGGTGGAATGTCTATTAATTTTTGTTCTTCTATTATTCCTTTAAGAGCTTCTCTTGACGGATTGTTGTGGAAGATTCGGCCAAATTTTTCTTCTGTATTCCTTATCAGATTTAAGTCTCCTCCCAGGATTAAGTTCCCACTTTGTCTCTCTATTATTTCTTCTTTAACTGATTTCCAGCATTGTTCTTTCTCTCTATAGTGATTTGGGGAGTACACATTTATAATGCTATATTGTTCTTCTGTATTGAGATTTCTCAACTCTGTTCGAATCCAGTGTATACTGATTTTTTGGGTCATTAATTCCCATTTCCTTTTATCCCAAATGGTGTTGATTCCTCCTGATGCTCCTGTAGCTTCTAACGCTACTCCTTCATAATTTTTTAGTTTTTGAATCATTTTTTTATTTTCTTGCTTGTTTAGTTTGGTCTCTTGGATCATATATATGTCTGGTTATTTCTTGCCTAAATTGTCTCGAGTTGCATTAACTTTAAAGGAGGTGCCAAGGCCAAGTCAATTCCAAGAGACCACTATCATTATTTACTGTTGTGTTGGTATGGTCCTCCCTTTCCTCTTTGCTGAGTTGTTTCATGACTTCTTGTTTGTTTCCTAAGGAATGAACCCATTGGCTGTTGCGTTCCTAGTGCCATTTCTTTAGCTGTTGTTTCATCTATGATTTCTTTATTAGATTTCCTTCCCACTTTTTTGCTAATCCCGAGCTTGGGGGATTTCTTTGGCTTTATTTCTAGTTAGAATGTGATCCATTGAGGGAGGAGGTGGAGAGGATATAGGGTTGGGGGAGGATATGAGAGCTAAAGGGATGGGATTTGAAGGTGGGGGTCTGGGAGAAGGTGGATCAAAAGAGTCTTCTAATGGATCAAAAGGATTCAGAGTTGTGTGATCAGGAGTAGTATCCTTCGCTAGAGGTTGAGAGGTTGTTTAGTTTGCTTCTTGGGACTTATAGATATTTGATGTGGTCTGCTTATTGGTAGGTTTTTTCCTTTCAACTTGTTCCCATGTAGGTTCTTGTTCTTCTAAATTTTCATGCTCTATTTTTTTAAGACGTCTATTTGAAAAATGACCATACTCGTGACATACCTTGCATTAAATGGTATTTGCTCGTAGTCCAGTTGTTGAATGTGTGTCCAGTGATCTACCTTGATCTTTATTGCCTCTGGGAGGCCTTTTCCGAGATCTGTTTCCACACATATTCTTGCGCACGCGTGGCCATGCATGTTGTCTTTTGGCTCACATCTGTCAATATATTTGTCCACTGCGTTTCCTATAGCCTTTACAAATTCGTCTCCCCAACAACGAAGAGGAAGATGTGGGAACCTGACCCACACAGGCACTGCATTTGGGACATCCATTTCCGGATCAAAGTCTGGCGTCCACCTATTCAGGTATAAACCTCTGGAGTCCATGAAGTAAGGTCCATTTCTAAATATCAGATCTTTGTCCTCCTTTGTTTCAAAGAGAAAGGTGTAGTATCCCCTTCCACAGAAGCATAGTGCTATCTTCTCCTATGTGGTTGCATTCCAGTTTCTTTCCACCCATTTTTGCACTGGTTTGGGTGAAGGCCATAGCCCTGTGAACTGTCCAAGAAGTCCGCATTTTGCTAGAGAGATGGCTACTCTTCTTGGAAGTGCTGGAGGGAGAGAAATCTCTGGGATACTTTCAAGTTTCTTTACAAATTTATTGATTGATGGCTTGTTCCTTGGAGCTCCATTCTCTGCGATCAGAGATGCAAAGGCTTCTATGTTTTCTTCATTCCCTGGCTGCATGGAGAAGTGAGGATCTCCCTCCTTAAAGGGTTTCATGGTTTGGTTGGCCTCAGCAGCAGGAGGCTGCCGAGAGAGGGATCTGCAGAGGCAATGGCGGCTAGGTCAGCGCAGGCTTGGGCTGGGCTGTTGCGCGTGCGACAAAAAAGGGGGGAACCCAGCTAACTTATTTTGTTGTTTTAATCAAAGAGGTTCCTACTCATTTTTCATGGCTTCTCATGGCTTAAGGAAAGGTTATGCTCTCTCCCCACTCTTTTTCTTACTAGTCATTGACAATATGAGTCAGATGACTACAAAGGCTCGCTCTTGTGGTTTCATTTCTATGTGTCAAATTACAAGGACCATATCCATCACTTGTTTGTGGAAAATTTTAATTTGAGTTTCACCCAAGGTTCGACTGAGGGTGCCAACAAAAAGGCCCGCGTAGTCGGGCACTTCATGGACATTTTCACTCCTTTGAAACAAAGGACTATGAAACTTACACAATTATTACCATATTCATTCTCAACTATTCGACTCATGTAATTAACAAAAAATAGATATATGTAGAAAATTTTAAAAGGGCCCATAAAATACACAACTGAATATCAGAATTCTCATCCAACATATGTTATTAAGTAGCAAAGTTCAATACATTATATCATCGCCATTACAACTTGCGACAATTACATGCTTGCGCATGGATATCATAACTGACAGACAATATATAAGCAAAACATTACAAGCTTAGATCTCGAATATCACATAACATTAAATACTGCAACATAGTCCCAACACATATAGGCACCGTCTATATTCCTGGCACAATTTGAACTTTGTGGCACTATCTAACCTTGTTTCTTGCTACCTTATGTCTTCTTTTATAGTCATCCTCACTTGATCTAGTATTTGATACCTCGCTCGCTTGATCCGTGGTTTTCTAATACCTAGGGCCATTACCTTAATTCTTTGTTGACTGCATCAAAATTGACTCCTAGTTCTTCGACACCTGCCCTTATATTCCATTTTGTAAGTTCCAAAACATTTGACTATCGCTTTGATTTTTTGGTGCTTTGTTTCTGGCAGTTTTGTCCAAAATGTCCTTCGCAACTGTTATTCCTTCAAAAACGAAGGACCCAACATGCCCCAACCACATCCTATTGAATTTCCCTTGAGTCAATGTGTTGTTATTGTTGCTTCTAAATCTTGTGCAAGTTGGCTTCCACTAGCTTTAGTTGTGATACCTTCAAACGAAGGACCCAACTATGGAACGATCTGAAGAGCTGACTCATTAAATCTTGTGAATGTGGAAACATAGGAATTCCATGATTCCATATGCGTGGAAACTTTAGCTAAAAACTAAGTAATTGCCTGCTCGCTAAGATCATTGGGTTGTGACTCAACAAGTTCCTAAATCTGTTGATCTGAAACTATGGGTAGAGTACTCAAATTAATAAAATGCTTCTGAGCCTCCAAGCAGAGGTCACGGAGAACTCGCTTAGTTACCTAGGCTACATCATCCAACTGGTTGATTTGGGCATCTAGTACATTTGTCTGATCTAGAAGCTGCTTCTTGGTTTCAAGATCAGAGGTCACAAGTGCTTACCAAAATCAATTCTGGACATTCTCGCACAAGGGATCAATTGTTTCATTCTTCTTTGCGACAATGCCACTGCCAGCTAAGATTTGGTGGAACATTTGCTGAGATTTTTGCATGACTTGGGGTAGAGTAGTGCAGATAGAAGTGGCAGTATGGAGTTTCTTAATGATCTAACTGTGATAGGTTGTGGAAGGATCAGATGAAGATTGATGCATATTAGTGACAATGTCCTAAAGCTCTACATGTTTGGACACAAGTTGCTAACATGTTGCTTCAACCATAACACAACATTCGGCAAGCAAGCAGGTGGAAAAATATTCAGGTTCCTCTGCGATATATGGAGTTAGAATAGACCATAAGGACTACAATTGAGAATGAAGCACATTGACCTAGGTATCTAATCCTTCATTCTCAAGGAGAATTGCATTTGTACTACGACAGCGGCATGTAACTAATGTTGTTGCTCTTCACAAGTGACCTAAAGGTCGGTGCACCTAGTCTTTATTTGAACCAAGCGATGTTCCAACTTTGAGACTGGAGCATGAATGAATTGAAATAATTGTGGTGAGGACCAGGCATTGAGGTTGTCGACTGAGACTGTATCATCCGGTGGGAGCCTCGATTGCAATGGTTAGCCACTAGAAATTGAATGTTTTGATTGATCTTGTGGCGAGGACTCTCATTGTGTGGTAGACTTTTGATTGATGCAATTCTATGGAGAACAGGTGTCGGGATGAAAGTAATAAGATCATGTTGTTGAGCAGCAAGGGAGATGACTTGATGACATTGCTCAAGGTCTTTCATGAATTCTTCCACTTGCTTAGTGGAAATGGAAGAAGTGGATGAATATGGATGAGGTGATAGATCAATGGTAGGTGGAATGGTTGATGGTGTGAGAATGAAAGCGGTAGGCAGGCTAACAAATGTAATGAACACAAAATTGGTCTCCACGTCACCTGGCTCATCAACGACGATGGGCGAATCGAGACGGTCGAATATAGTTGTTGGGGAAGATAAAGGCATTCCTTTGGAAGTTGTATGTAGGGATAAGGGTTGTTCTTCATCAATGGGAACAGCAAGGTCAGTGAGTAGGGGTTCGGCATCGAGGTCAATGAAAGTGGAAAAATATACAGTGCTACAGAACTGGTGAGCTGAAAGGGGAGTAGGAGTGGTGGTGGGTGGAATGATAGATGCAATAACAAGCTGTGCAATAGACATCAGAGCAACTTGATGTACTTGAAGAGTTTGTTGAACATAGGAACCTACCTCGGACCAAGTAGCATAGGCCAAGCTCACTCACTCCTTAGCCTTCTTCAACAGAGGTTGGAGACCCTCCAACACATCTTCAGAATGCTTGTACGAAGTGGAGGGGGCCTCCTCAATGGGTTTCATTACATCAAAATTGTAGAAGATTTGTCCATCTTGCTACCATGTGATGACCCCAGGCCAAGTGTCGAATTCAGAATGAAAATCATGCTGGCTTATGTAGAATGACAGTGGGAACATAGGAAAATTGTCCACAGAAACATGCATCGGCCGAATATAGCAAGAACTATCAGATATCCCAAACTAGGCCAGAGGAGAGTATTGTTCCAATAGAGGTAGTGACACCCGCGAAACAGAATGTGACACAATGACCGTAGTGTTGAACCAACGACCAAACGCGATGTCGTTAAACTCTTTACACAATATATTCAATGTTGCGTCAAGGTGCATACATATAAGAAAGAGGTTCATCTTTTGCAATTGTAGCGAGATCATGACCTTCTAGTACACGCCATTTAGACATAACAAGGGGAATAAGTAGGAATCCAAAAACAAAATAAGTAGACTGAACATAGACATCCTTGGCAACTTCAAATAATTCATGGAGGAGGTAGCTAGACCAATTCAGCTGATCACCACATATACAAGCTTCTGCAACAAAATAACATCCAACATGCATTCTCCTCTAGTATAGTGGCGCATGAGCTTAGTGGCGATAACTGTAGTAGGAACCCAAATTGGCATATTGTTGATAATATCTAAAACAGTTCCCCGACCTTTTCGAGCGGTACCATATTTCTTGTACAAATTGTTTTCATTTGTCTTTTTGCCATGCTTAGTCGTTTTATGAAAGGATGAATGAACATAAACACCATATGCAGACAATCCAGTGACTTTGTGGATATGTATTGCATGAATGGGGTATTCATGATCCAACCAGAGGGAACAACCATGAAACCAATTGATGAGAAACTTTGTGTAGTGCATAATCTCATTGTCGGTGCCAAATACAAGTAAATCATGCAGAAGAAGAAGGGTGGACTACTTTAATGGATGGAAAACAACTCTGAATTTCATGGTGGAGCGAGCATTGGGGCGGGTATTGGGCTCCATAAAAACATCAGTCCAGAGCGCAGGGAACAAGGTGGTATTAAAGAAGTCATTATTGATAGGATGGGCTTTGTCATACTTCCCCAAGAGATCATCCTTGCAGTGAATACGAGAATAAATAGGGTACAAATTCACAGAAGATTTAACCTGGTGAACCATGTTTGTAGGACGACAGGTGTACACAAATCAGACAGGAGGACGAGAAAGCAAAGAAGATTCAGGGATGGGCGTTAGTGGAACCAGAGCAAAAACTAAAAATGCGCGAAGGGAAAAGATGAAAGTGAAGACAACAGGCGGGAAGAAATATAACAATTGATGAGAAAGGGACTTAGTCGTTAGGCACGGGAAGTGTAACTTAAATTCGAATTAATGATAGGTGATCCGAAAAAATATTGAGGAATGCAGTGACGTCATAGGAAATCTAACAGAAAAATAAAATATTATCAGAAATTTTGATACAGATTCGGTAACTAACTCTTGCATGATTGGGAATAGTTATAGACAAGACAATCATTAAAGACTCCGACAAGACAAGATACGACAAAATCTCCTCGACCACAATTGGTTGCAGCAAGGCGCAACTACAATGAGATCATACTTGTGGAAAATATAGAAAATACAACTTATCAAACTAAGAAAAGACTTTATTGACACAATTATCCTAATGCCTACCTACTTCTCTCACAAGGAGAGGACAATTTATTTTTCATTCAAAGTAGAAAAGTAGGGCTTCAGGCGAGCACCATTCACCCATCCATAAAAAAGAGTACCATCTAATTTAGCATGCTGAACAACACCAAAATCTTTGATTTCCGCAACATAAAAAGGACCAAGCCAATGCATTTGGAGCTTACCAGGATGTTTGTGATACTTGTTGTCATAAAGTAGTACTTTGCCACCCACAAAAAAGAACTTCTTGATGTGATGATCATGCTAGACCTTCTAGTGCTCCTTTTCAACTGTCTAATGAAAATACGCAAGAAATCGAGATTCATCCAGTTGCAATAACTCATTTACTCTATCAGGAATAGATTCATCCCCCGACATCCGAGTTGCATGTTAAATGAAAATATTAGGAACAATAAACTCAGTGGAAACAACAACTTCTCTGCCATAAACTAATTCAAATGGGTTATACATATGCAATCGTTTGACAGTATTTTTGTAGGCCCACAAAGTAGCAGGAACTCGTTCATCCCAATCATCTCGATTTGTGGAATAGATCTTAGTAAGTCCCCAATCCAAGATTTTATTAGACACTTCTACAGTTCCATTAGATTGTGGATGATAGGGAGTACTTTTATGATGTTGTATCATGAAATTTTGCAACAGAGTCTAAATTGTTTCATTAATAAAATGGGAACCTCGATCACTCATCATGCTACAAGGACAACCAAACCTAGTAATAATATTCTAAAATATAAATCTAACATTCATATTAGCAATGCAATCTTTGACTGAAGCAGCGTCCACCCAACGAGTCAAGTAATCTGTTGTGGTAATGATATATTGAGCATGTGTGTGACGAGAAGGAGGGTGGATTGGTCCAATAAAATCAACACCCCAATTTTCAAATGCAGCAAGCGCCTACACCGGATGCAAGGTAATTTCATCTCAATGTGACGATCGACCAACCCACTGATAGACATAAAAAGTCTTTTCATATTGTTTTGCATCCCTGAACAAAGTCAACCACCAAAGACCAGCTTTTAAGACCTTTCGAGCAATAGCTTTACATCCAACATGTCCCCATGTAACTCCAGCATGACATTCCTGCAATATCCCTTCATGTTCATGATCAAGGATACAATGACATAAGACTTGATCAAGCCCCATCTTATATAATTGTCGTGTAATAAGTTGATAGTGTGTTGCTCTGATGACTAAATTTTTTTCTGCACCTTATTGTAATCGGAAGGGCACTTGCCTATAGCAAGAAAGATAGCAATATCTTCTAAATAGTTAGGGACAACTTCGATGCAGAACAAGTAAGCATCTAGAAACTCATCATCTATCAGTTCCCCTGACTCTCCTGATTCCAACCTAGACAAATGATCACAAATGATCCGGCCCCACATTTGACCTTCTCGGCTTGACAATTACTTCAAAAGTGAACCCTTGGAATAACAACAACCACTGAAAAAATCTTCCTTCAAGCACAAGCTTATTAACTAAATACTTCAGTGCTGAGTGGTCTGTGAAAAACTTGAATGGGCCTTCCAGTAGGTAATGTCGGAACTTCTAGAGAGAACACACCATCGCCAAATCTTCCTGTTCTGTGGTAGTATAGTTCTTCTCCACATTGGAATGTTTTATGCTTGCGAAATAGATAGGATGGTCGAAGGGTCCTTAACCTGGTTGCGTCAAGATAGCACCCAAAGCAATCCTGGATGCATCAACATGGACGTGGAATTGCTTGTTCCAATTAGGATAAACTAAAATAGGTTCACTTGCAAGCTTCTTCTTCAATTGATCAAATGCAACACGACATTCAATGGACCACATAAAGCGCTCATATTTCTTAAGGATCCTCTCAAGCAAAGCTGTAAATAAAGCATAATTTCATACGAATCTACAATAATAACCATTATGTCCCAAAGTGGAATGAAACTATCAAACCGAAGTGGGTGGCGGCATATTTAGTATCACCACAACTTTAGCAGTATCCACACAAAATCCCTCCTTGCAAACAATTTGCCCAATAATGTTCCAAAAGGCACAACAAAAATGCATTTATTTAGGTTCAATGATATTTGGAGTTGCTTGCACTTGTCAAACATAACCCTCAACAAGCTAGGGTGATTCTTGAGCAAACTATAAACAATCCAAACATCCATGTAAACTTCGAGGAATTTGTGTATATATTTGCAGAAAGAAACAATAACAATATAGGAGAAGTGGAGCATTCTTCAACCCAAAGGCATAACATTATATGCATACGACCCCCATTTAGTGGTGAATGTGGTCATATTCTTATATTCTTCTATAACGCGTATTTAATGATATCCTGAGAAGCCATAAATAAAAGAGTAAGCTTCATTTACCCCAACATTGTGAAAGACTTCATTGTTGAAAGGGGTTGGAAATGGGTCATGCACACATGCATTATTGAGACTATGATAATCAACACACACTCGGATTTCATTTGAATCCTTCTTATCCTGGATGACAATGGGACTTGTTGACCACTACGTGTCAACTACCCATAAGCAGTACACCCCCTTTTTTTCCGCAAAAAGGGATAGCGCTTGATCGACGTGTTCATGCCATTCGACAGTCATCATCGACTTGATCATATTAAGTTGTAAACCCAGTCTGCATGTTGAATTGTAAATAATCTTAGCAGAGTTGAGTCATGTGTGTAAATTGCCTAGGTGGACCTTATTTTCTAGTGATAGTCTACGTTCCGGAAGGTTTTTTGTCTCACCAATCCATGATCGGCAGAGTTTTCCTTCAACCTGACCCCAAATCCGGAATGAATTTTGTCATTAGAGTCTTAGAGGAATCCTAGTGTGTTAAACTGCTAGATTATATTTGCTCGCAGAACTGGGTGGTCTATGAGGGTCTATGTCAAAGGGGTTTTCCCCTTGAGATGTAAAATTGTAAAAGTCGTGATGTAAGTGTCTTGAGGGTTAGAAAATGTTTTAATCCCCTCATAAGTCCTAAGTCCTAGGTCCTAGGGAATTTTTTCCAAAGGCTAAGTTTGAGGATCCATTTAAAAATAAATTTAAAAATTAAAAGAAAATAAAAATGAAATCGAAAATATATATATAATAAATATTAAAATAATAAAATAAAATAAAAAATAGAATAAAACTTTAAAAATAATAAAATAAAATCTTTTGAATAAATCAAATTTTTAATGCATTAAAAATTCGACGGATGAGATTAAGAGATATCTTGATCCTCATCGATGGTCGAGATCATTTTGACATGGATCACTCGAACTAGCCGTTGGGATTTTTCCTTTAAATAGGGTCCTAGGGGTCATTTGAGATCATTTGATCTGTGAGACCTGAAGAAAGCTCTCTTGTAAACTTTTTTGTGGTGTTAATAAAGAAAGACTTTGGGGTTGAAATCTTGCTGGTGTTACTCTCCTGAAGTGCTGTGAGTTGTTTTATTCTCTGCATATTTTTATTTTCAGCTATTAGTAACAGCTTGATGTAGAGTATTGTTGAACACAGGTATCTTGTTCACTTGCTAGGGTTTGAATGGTATTAGAATTTCTGAAATGGTGGCAGGTATCTCCATTGTATCTAGAATCTAGTATTGTTTTTGCCCTCTTTATTGATGGTTGAAGTGAGCTGTGCAGGAAATCCTTATCGAGAAGATCAGTGGGCGTTTGGGGAAGTTCTCGGCTGAACCAGCGAACTCCCGCAAGCATTCTCTTGCAGAGCCCAGCCAGTTTCGATCCTGGGTTTATCATTTAAGTTTGTTTTTCTGAATTGCATGAGAGATTTCTGAAGTTTTTCATAGTAAATCTGGAATTTTGATAATATCACTGTTGATTATTGATAAATCTGGTTGCTGCAGAGTCACAAAGTTGTAAATTTTGTAGCTGGTCTTTAGGGTTTTATTTTCCTTGCATACATATTATCTCTGGGTGTTTGTTTTGCCGTTGCAGGTTGCAGATCTGAAGGTGAGCTTAAAACTTGAAGCCAGATCTAGGCCCTGGAGGGTAAGATCTGGCCTCAGAATCAGCTATTGCAAGAACACTTGTTTCAGAGCTGGAAATCTTTGTGGGGTTTGATAATTGGAAGCACTTAAGCGGAAGAATATCACTTTATTTGCAAATTTCTGAGGAATTTTAAAGGGTTTTACAGTTTTTTTTTTGGGCTGCATATCATATTTCTTTGGAAAATTTATACAATTGTCCTCTGAGATATGTTCAGGCATAGTTATTTTCAAAGTTCTATTCTGGGCGTTTGATGTTTTATGAGCTATTCCAAGCCTCACGCTATTCCTCCAAGGTTGAGCTATCCAGGTCCATTTCCAAGTATCGATTTGATCACCTGCGTATCCACATTTCTCTGCTCTTTCACATTACTCTCGCTGCACCCTCAGAAAACCTGCACGTTATTGTGCCCACGTCCCTCAAACCCTCACGCTTTCTGCCTGTCCATTTTTGCACTTGCAAAACTCATCACATCTATGTATTTATGTTTCGAGATCCACGCAGTCACTAAAGCTCCTCATCTGTCCTGTCCATTTCGTTGCCATTCTCCTTCACGCAGTAGTCACCTGCATCCTTTTTCCATTTCTCTACTGTAGCTTGCTCATCGCTGCCGTCAGAGCCTTCTAAGCCTGCGTCCTTTGCGTTCTATCTGCTCCTCATTTGCTTCCTGCGTTTTTCACTTGCTACCAGTTCCTTTTTCCGTCGGCTCTTCTCCATGCTAAACCTGCAAACCTACGTGGGCCTCTTCTCTTTCATGTTGCTGCTACTCCTCCCTGCCGCCGTCAAGCTCTACAGCCTGCACGCATTACACATAACAAAGCATCCCGAAAAGCATTCGATTTTTTTTTATATGCATTGGTCCATAGATATATATATTATATAATATGTATCTCCATAGGTTTATTTTCGTTCTTTTCAGTCTTAGATAGTTATATATGTCATAGTATGAATTTAGTTTTGTAGGTGACTTATAGCTATTTACATTATATAAAAAAAGGGTTTAATCTTTATTTTTTATTTGGTTTAGCTTCCGATTACGTGGTTTTATTCTTTGTATTTAGTTGCTTTTAATTTAAATTTATCTTAGAATTTAGATTTTTCATAATTTTACTCTTAGATGCAGATTTCTTAAATTTAGTTGAAATTTAAGATTGATATAATATATATATTAAAAAAAAAAAAAAAAAAAAAAAAAAAAAAAAAAAAAAAAAAAAAAAAAAAAAAAAAAAAAAAAAAGAAAAAAAAAAGAAGAAGAAGAGAAGTTTTATGGTTTTGTTTTATTTCTAGTTAGGGTTAGGATCTTTTAGAGTTATTTAGTTTAGATTTATAATTTCGAGTTTTCTTTAAAAAAAAAAATCATAAAAAATTTATAACTTTAAAAAAGTATAAAAGAATTTTGGTTCTTTACAGTTTTGATTTTGATTTAATTTTAGCTTAGATTTATTTTGTTTCTTTTAATTTCAATTAGATTCTAATATTTATTTAGCTTCTGCTGAGGCTAAAATCTTGAGGGAATTAATGTTAAACATGCTTTAATATTTATATATATATATATATGGGGAAATTTTTTGCAAATTTCAGTCTTGGCTTAGGATTTTCTTATGTTTTATCTCTTCTGCTGAGGCTAAAATCTTGAGGGAATTAATGTTAAACATGCTTTAATATTTATTTGAATGTTAACTACATGAATGTGATCTCTGGTTAGCAAAAGCACTTTATCTTTCGAAATTTTAATTGCTGGAATATCGTTATTGAGTTTTAATTGCTGGATCACTATTAAAGCATTGTGCATCTATCGAATATTTTGCATTGCTTTAATTATCTGATGGTAAACAATTGTTAATGAGTTCATATCTTTGCAGCATTTGATAAATAATCATTTAGTCATTTATTTTATAAGGCACTGGTCTGTAAATTTAATAAAATCATTTTAGTGTTGGTTTCCCTTCGTGTCTCCCAACCCAACTAATTTACAGTTGGTCATCCATTTTCCTATAGGGTCTACCCCCCTTAGCCGTGGGAGACAGGCTTAAACGGAGAGATCAGGGATCAGGGTGACAGCCCCCGGTCTGAGCGTTGTCATGACAATCTGTGCGACAACAGGACTTATCCATTCAACTTCATCAACAAGGAATATAAGGCCAACAACCAACATTTTGTCAATTTTTTTCTTAACTTTCTCCTTGACTCACGGATTCAACCTGTGAGGTCAATGCTTAATGGGTTTTGCGTCTGGCTTAAGTGTTATTTTCATTTCTCCCAGTTTACCTTCAATTCCCTTCAATTCTGAGATAGAATAGCGAAATAAATCCTCATATTCTTTAAGCAAATCAAAAATTTCCCGCGTCATCTGATCATCCCAGTAATCACCAATAGAAGCAAGCTTCGTCCTATCTTCTATGCCAATATTCATTTTTTTTCAACTTAAGTGGATGCAAATGTGGATAATTTCATACAGGATCCTCTTTAATTTTCCACTCCCCTTCATATTCTTTGAAGGATAAGTGCCTTAACTCCTCTAAATTATCATTTGGGTCTTTGTTAACTTTACCACAAACAACAGCTTCATGAAACCCTTAGTCATATTGATGCACAAAGTCTCCATACCTACTACATTCTGTTAATGCATCCTCACTTGAAAACAAGACTACTCTAATAGCTCTAAGAACTTGTGCCATCCTTTCATCCGCATCAAAAACAGAAAAGTCTCTACAAAACTGAGTTGTCAATACATCCCAATCTGTTGTCTGGCATTTTAGCTCCTCTTGCAAATACCAAGCTTGTGGGATATTTCCCAAAGAATGAATAAATATATGTGGCCACATTTCAACTGCCAAGCCATCATCCCTCCACATAGAACAACAATTCATAACACGGTCTTGCGGAGAAGTACGACCATTATAAATAGGAATGTTTCTTAGAAGCTCATTCGGTGGAGAAAATTAATATAACAAAACAATCTTAACAGTGTTCCATTCTTGTAGCTGATCTTGGTGAGCTTCCCACCATATCATAGGAGTTACTTGCAAAGAAACACTCATTACAAGGATCTTCTGACATTCTTCTATGAAATAATCAATTTCTTTAATAAAGTTTACAACATAATTAGTACCATTAAAAATAGGATATTCTTGTACCTCAGTACCAATCCGGCGGACACATCGAACAGTAGCACAATGTCGAGAGTGGATTTCATGAGCACCTTGTTGTCAATCTTCCATCGCAACCTTAGAGTCGACTTCAGTACTTTGAATACTGTGCCAACTGATAGAACCATCTATTGTGGGGTTAATGTAATCTTCTCGCTTCCCAACGATCAATTGATACAATTAGTCCACTAAATTAGGGGATTCAACATCATCCACAGGTTCGGTAAATCTCAGTCCCTAACAAGGATCAAGAGGTTGTATAATGTGCATACCATCCACTTCAAAAGTCACAGTCTCTCGCATCAAATTAATGACTGCATAATTCTCGAAAGCCCAGTCAATGTCCAATAAAGTCGTGTATGGATATTTATCCCCAATAATATCAATAACTTCCAGATATGCATAATTTTTAACACTAGGTATATCAACCTCAACATCTTCAAATAGGGGAATAGGGGAATAAACCAACTTGGGTTTTTCGTGAGCTTCCTAAGTTTATCTCAGAGAGATATTAACATCCAACCCCAAATCCAGCACAAATTCCTTCTAGTCTACTTCTTATTCCTCTGTACTCGTTTGGAATGCCTCTCGAGTAGGTTTGCAGAAATCAGTTCCTTAGACAACACGTCATCCTTAACGATAGTCTTCAACCTTTTCTGCAATTGACCAACGAGTTGATCATCATTCATAATGTGTAAGAATAACTTAAACCACTCCATTATAGGTTGGGAAGGTTCTGCAAAATGCTTCTCCTCATGAGTCTTTACTTTCTCTTGTAGTTCACTGCGAGATCCTTGTGAAGACATTAACTAACGCAAAAGTTTGGTTGCATCCCTATAATACTCCTTTTGCTTATTTGGATCATACGATTTCTTTGGAGATGCGGGTCTTTTAACAGTTGGTTGATCAGGAATTCCTATATCAGCTCCCATCTTCTTTCCTCCTCTCGTGATAACATTGATATTGGGTTGCGTTGAAGGACTAGAATCTCGGGCCTCTACACAGACTAAATTAACTCCTTTAGCCCGGTTCTGTTCCTCCCATCGAACAATAAGTTCAGGGTAGTCTTCAATTGCATGTGTATTTAATTGACAATATGAACACCATGGTCTCTACAAAAAAGGATATTCCCTCACCACATGGCCTTCCTTCTCATAGTTATAGCACCTAATTGGGCCACTTCCACCTATCCTTCCATCTTGTTAACACTCTGTAAAATTCCCTAGGCTAATGAGAGGAATTCCAGAGGTAACCACAAAGCACTCCTATGCCAGGAACCAACCCTTCTAGCCTGGAGAGGGTTCTCCCACTTAGGTTACTCAACAAATATGATATTAAGCTAGGTAATAAGCTCAACAAGGTTTGATTTTTTACAAGTCTATTGATGAGAAAAGAGACAGATCCATTGGGCATGGATTCATTTGAAATCTATTTTTGTCCAGCGAGATGATGGAAAGAGAAAAGGGTTTCTCCATAAGGGCAAGGTAGGTAGCCTTGGTGATGTAATTTAGGTTAAATCGTTGTAGAGGGTAAGTGTATAAAGGTGAAAGACAACACATAGAGCATAAATACCATAAATGAATTCTAAATTGTTTCTTTAGAATGAAAACATTGATAACTTGAAGAACTAAATCAGAGCATCATGAAGGATGAATTCTAAATTAAACATCTGGTTTTTAAAGCAATAATATACACATTTAAGAGATGTAAACACATGAAACAACTTACAAGATCAAAAGAAGCACAAACCACCAAGATTCTGACATGGGAATCCCTGCAAATCACCTTCTAACTTTCATTCATTCAGTGGAAAAGTTTTCAAATAATACAATCCACAAAAAGTTTGTTCTTCTCTAATCCAACCAACAACCCACCCTTTCTACATTCAAAATCATGAATCATATACAATATTCTATTCCTAGGTATAACGGGGTCTAAATCCACCTATTCCCCTAATAGATAAAACTAATTACATGAAAATAACAAACAAAACCACTTTCCTAGGTACTAGGAAACTACCTTTGACCATTTATTATAACTTTCCTAATACATCATCAACTTGGAATATTTGCAATTAACTACACCTCCTAAGACAATAAGCCACATAACCACATGATTTAAACTACTTCCAGAAGCCAAAAAATCGAAATTTGAAAAGAAATGGTGCTCACTGGCCAGACTTGCAGCGCATTAGCCAGATTCACAGCAAATTGAAGTAGCCATCCATGTTTTGTATGGTTGCAACCTTCCTCTATAAAAATGGAGAAAATGGGTATGCTTGAAATACCTTTGTGCTGGTACTGAACCTCTAAGATAAGATTCAAAGTGCTTGTAGACATCCTTTGGACTATCCCCCACATTCACAACAAAAATATCAACTTTCGCAACGCGACTGATATTTCTTTAATACCTCCTAAGCTATGAATTATATTGAGATTAAATTTGGACAACAAGTTAATATCATCATAATGCTTCTCCACACCAAATGTGAGATAAATTTGACTCACGAATTTCGAGAAAATCTGAAAATGGTTGTAGGTGACAATAACTCGATTCATGAAAATCGTGAAGCATTTTGGGCTGAAATTAGTTGAGTTTATTCATCTCACCCCCATACATCTATTGTACAAATTTAGGTGAAAATGGGTACAGTGTCTAAGCGTTATGGTGAAAATATGGTGATTGTGAAAACGCAGCGTAATAGCGCAACGCTCCATGGTTGAGATAACTTTGGTCACTCCCTGAGTTGCTTGATGACTTTAGCAGGTGTGAAAAGTATTGAACAACATCAAATTATTCCTTAGAAACTTTATTTTATCTCACAAAGCCCACAATTGTCTAAAGTTCACTTTCATAAAAAAATGTAGTGCTAGTGGGAAAGCGCAATGCCACCTGTCCTCAATAGGTTTTGATCAACAATGATGTCTTTCAGCAAGATGCACATCATTTTCATGATACTAACATAATTCTAACCATGTTGGAGACCCCTTTCAAGCCTTTCTTCATCAAAAATACCAAACATTCATTTCTACACCCAAAAACGCAGCGAAGATGAGTTTTTCTTCTCTTACAGGATTTCTATGATTTTTCGCTCGTTCATACATGCAATTGAGGATTCATTCAGCATTAAGGGACAAGGATAAACTTGGATTTTCACCTATGAAGGAGAATTGACCATCGGTATGCGAGAATTGCAGTGCTGTGTGGATTTGTAGCTCCCCTGCCTCTCTTTCGTAGCGAATCAAAAGACTCTTTTTTGACTCGATATATTTACAATGAGACTTTGACAAATTTGGCCTCTTTGTACAAAAAACCCCTTAGACCATGACACTCATGAAACCAAGACTAATATTTACAAAAATGAACTCAAATGAAATAGTAAGACAAAAGTGATTGGGATTCTTATATAATAGGACCCTAACATTGGCTCCAATGGGGATGGCATCCTCCCTGTGAGGTGCTAAAAACACCATAGACTAGTAGCCTTATCCATTGGGTAATGGAGTTTAACATTCAACTGACTAATACTGACTCAAACTAACTCAATTGACTCATTACATATATTACAAAGATTAACATTTTGAAGGAAATTGACAACAATTCACCAAAGCCTTAGGGCCTTCTCGAGCTTCAAGCTCTGATAAAAGATTTCCACACCTGTAAACTGAAGTTGAGACCCAAAAACACTGTACATTTTGAGCATGATAACTGCACATTGCTGGAGAAAGATCTTAAACTACAATCTGAAACACAGCTGCTAAAGAAATGCCTACCAAGCAAGCTTATTCCACATCATTTCCTACTTAATAACTGAAATCAACTGCTCAGTCAAATGAAACCGAAATGCCAATACAACTAGTCCAGAAGATGTTGAAATAATGTGGATGTTTGATTATGCTTCAACAAGATCAGAACTGGAACATTAAATACCAGAAACAACTCAAACCCTGAACTAAATCCAATCTCTGCGTTGGTGAACAAAACAAGATATAACTTGAACAATGTATGCAATGTTTTGTAAAAGGATCTTTAACATCAGGAATGATTACTCTTTCTTGATAAAGAATAAATAGATCGGCATCTTCTTCATGATCATATGCAGATTGCTCTTCGTGATTTACTACTAACTCCAAATTTTGACTATCTAAACCCTCTACATAATCAGCCACTGGGTCATTAATAACAAAAGAAGATAGTTGTAATTTATTTTTAATTTGCCCCATTGACTCTAGATTCCTTTGCATTAACCCACACTCTTCAACTTCATTACCTTTTTCTTATTCTATACTATTAAAAATATTGTCACATGCAGGTTGACTGTGTTCTTGAGACTGCTGAAAATCATCATTTTTCAATGGAGAAAATGCAACAAGCAGCTCTGAAAAATTAAGATCAAAATATTTACCAGGTTCATCATCCTTAGGATATTAAACATACCTATAATATCATCAAACATGAGAATTGAAACAACGACTTGCACCTCTTCATTATCTGCTTGCAATGTTTGATAATTATTTTCTGCCATAATTACATTGTCTGAAACTTCCACACATGCCAATTCGAAATTCTAATTTACACAGATCTGCTCTTGAAATAAGGCTTCAGAAAATGGATGAGCTGGAAAGACATATGAGTGATGAATGTACGTAGATCCTTGTACATTCATTTCATCAAAAACCTCATATTGGTCTTCACAAACCTGGTCTTGGAATAAAAACCCAAAAAAAGAACAATATAAATAAACAAATGAATGACTATCTTCACACCTTTGATCATACAAATACTTACAAGCCTGCTGCAAATTTTCATCAATTTCAGAAAATAGAACTTGACTGACATCATTTAAATCCTGCTTAGTTTCCTTTTCATCCAATATATCAGCCACCATTTATTCTTGGAAATGGAAAGGTTTCTCGTTCCAAGCTTCCAGAATTTCTTCATCCATGAATTCTTCCTCACCATATATATTTTCTAGATTTTGGATCAAACCCTCAAAGTGTTCACAACAATTTTCAACCAAAGCCAAAGAAGGATGAGATTCTTTGTATTATTCAAAAAATGTTGAATGAAAATCTTTAAGAGAATAAATACTAGCAGATGGAAAACATTCATACCAAGTTTGGGATTTTCCTTCTAAAGTTGTCATAAACATCTTCATTAGGCAGTCTTCAAGAAATTTAACCTTAAGTCTACGCACATGCATATGAAATTTGACCAAATGAAGTGCAACATCATCTTTTTCTTGATCTCTATATTTTGGCAAATAAGTTTGTCAATCTACATGAGGCATGTGATTTGGAAAACCTGGAATGTGACCTTGATTCATGGGAGCATACCTTTTAGATTGAGAACTTGTCTTAAAAGTGTAGAGATACCAGTGGGACTTTAAAATTTTGGATTCTTCTCAATTGGAGTTTCCAAGTGAAAGGTACAACCTTTTTGTGTCTAGCTGTTGTCCACCATCAGCAATCAGATTTGAAACTCTTATGATCTTTCTCAATGAATATGTAACCTTTCACTCCCCAGAAACACCACCACAATGATAGCACTCTGTATATTTCCCTAGGTTGAGTAGAGAAATTCTAGGGGTAACTACAAACCACTTCTAGGCCATAATCTAGCCCTTTTAGCCTTCAGAGGGCTCTCTCACTTAGGTTACTCATCAAATATGATATTAGGCTAGGTAATAAGCTCAACAAGGTTTTATTTTTTACAGGTATGTTGATGAGAAAAGAGACAGATCCATTGGGCATGGAGTCATGTCAAATATATTTTTGTACAACGAGATGATGGAAAGAGAAAAGGGTTTCTCCATAGGGGAAATGTAGGCAACCTTAGTGGTGTAATCTAGGTTAAATAAATGTAGAGGGTGAGTGTAGAAAGGTGAAATACAACACATATATCATCAATATCATATATGAATTCTAAACTATTGCTTTAGGATGAAAACATTAATAACTTGAAGAACTAAATCAGAGCATCATGAAGGATGAATTCTGAATTAAACATCTGGTTTTTCAAGCAACAAGATACACATTTAAGAGATGTAAACCCATGAAATAACTAATAATATCAAAATGAGCATGAACCACCAAGATTTTGACACAGGAATCCCTGCAAATCACCTTCTAACTTTCATTCATTCACTGGCGAAGTTTTCAAATAATACAGTCCACAAAAAGTATGTTCTTCTCTAATCCAACCAACAACCCACCCTTTCTACATTCAAATTCATGAATTATATATAATATGCTCTTCCTAAGTCTAAGGGGGTCGAAATCCACCTATTCCCCTAATAGATAAAACTAATTACATGAAAATAACAAACAAAACCACTTTCCTAAGTACTAGGAAACTACCTTTGACCTATTTATTATAACTTTCCCAATACATCATCAACTTGGAATATTTGCAAATAAAAATTAACTACACCTCCTAAGAAAATAAGCCACCTATCTACTTAATCTAAACTACTTCTAGAAGCCAAAAACTCAAAATTTGAAATGAAATGGTGCTGACTCTCCAGACTTGCAATGCATTAGCCAAATTCGTAGCAAAATGAAGTAACCCTCCATGTTTTGTATGGTTGCAAGCTTCCTCTATCAAAATGGATCAAATGGGTATGCTTCAAATAACTCTATGATGGTACTGAACCTCTTAGATAAGATTCAAAGTGCTTGTAAACCTCCTTTTGGACCATCCCTTAGTTTCATAGCAAAATTGTCAACTTTCACATCATGACTGATATTTCTTTAATATATCCTAAACGGTGAATTAGATTGAGCAGAAGTTTGGAAAACAAGTTAATATCATGATAATGCTTCTCCACACCAAATTTGAGCTAAATCTAACACGAATTTTGAGAAAAATCTAAAAATGGTTGGAGGTGATAGTAGCTTGTTTCTCGAAAATCGTGAAGCATTTTAGGCTGAAATTAACTAAGTTTATTCATCTCACCCCCATATACCTACTCTACAAAATTTAAGGTAAAATGGATAGAGGGTCTAAGTGATATGGTGAAATATGGTGACTGTGTGAAAACACGACGCAAAAGCACAACGCTCCATGGTTTAGATACCTCTAATCACTCCCTAAGTTACTTGATGACTTCATAAGGTGTGAAAAGGTCTAAATAGCATCAAATTATTCCTTAGGAACTTTCTTTTATCTCATAAAGCCCCAAACTCTCTAAATTTCACTTTCATAAAAAAGTAGTGCTAGTGAAAAAGCGCAACGCCACCTGTCCCCTGTCCTCTATAGGTTTTGATCAACAATGATGTCTTTGAACAAGATTCACATCTTTTTCATGATGCTAGCACAATTCTAACCATGCTGGAGACCCCTTTCAAACCTTTCCTCATCAAAAATACCAAACATTCATTTACACACCCAAAAACGCAACGAATATGAGTTTTTTCTCTTGCAGGATTTCTATGATTTTTTGTTGGTTCATACTTGCAGTTGAGGATTCATTCAGCATTAAGGGATAAGGATAAACTTGGATTTCCACCTGTGAAGGAGAATTAACCAGCGGTGTGCGAGAATTTCAGCGCTATGTGGATTTGTAGTGCCCCTGCCTCCCTTTCGCAGTGAATCAAAAACTCTTTTTTGACTCAACATATTTACAATGACACTTTGAAAAATTTGGCCTCTTTGTACAAAAAACCCCTTTATACCATGACACTCATGAAACCAAGACTAATATTTTCAAAAATGATCTCAAATGAAATAGTAAGACAAAAGTGACTGGGATTCCTATATAATAGGACCCTAACACTCCCATTGGAGCTCCTCTTCCTTGCCCTCGAGGAGTCTCATTAACACGAAAAGCAGAATGGTCAAGACGGTCTGCTAGAGCATCCAAGGATTGAAATTGATCCATATGGTGATTGGGTGATCCAAAAAACTCACAAAACAAGTTATTTGGAAGATTGGAATATTTATGTAGAATAGGACACAATCAAGGTAAATGACCAAAACTTCGACAGATCTCAGAATAATCGGTTGCAGACATACCTTGAGGGTTGGAAAATGATTGGAATTTTGTATGACACTGATAAGGAAGAGTAGAGGATATTTGTGCAACTCTAGAAGACTACGGTGGTGGAGGTCCCATAGGAGCACTGGATGATCCTAGCCCTCTCAATCGTGGGCACTCTATAACATGATGTCCCTCAACCTGATAGTGGGTACACCAAACATGAGGTCTTGCACGAAGTAAAGGTGCCAGATCTTTTATCATGTTTTTCAATGTAGCAATTTGATTTTGGAAGCCCACAATAGCAATATTTGTTGATGGCCCACCCACTTTGCAATCTTCTAGATAGCTAGTCGTAGCCTCTATTTGCATTGCTTGCTCTAGAGCATCTTGAAGCGTGTTGACCTTCTGTTGAGATAGCGGAATATGAATCATTAGTAATAGAGCCTTGATAAAATAATCTCTTTGTAGATGGGGATCAAAAGAGAATTTACTAATAACTTCTTTGAATCATTGAATGCATTGCCAAGCAAATTTTCCTTCCCGTTGGCGAATATCCAACAATTCTAATAGTCCTTGTTGATTCAGCGGTGGTAACTTAAACTCTTGAATAAACTCTTGTTTAACCTAATCGATACCAACATTGGGGTTAGCATTGATCCATTTTATAAACCACCTCAATGCTCGATCCCGCAATGTAGTTTGGAATTCAATGAGCTTAGTAGCATCTGGAGTCTGACGAGCTCTCCAAACAACTTCACACAAATACCAATGTTGTTCAACATCCTCACCCCCCTTTCCTGTGAACTCTGGGTGTCTGGTAAGTGAACATATTGCGACTCCATCCATAGTTTCTTGTGTTGAAGAAACAAGTATGAATCTTTCGGAACACGATTGAGAACAACTAGTTGTTCTTAATTGACTAACACCACTCGAACTACTTTTACCTTTAATAAATAACTGAGATTTAATAAACTTGCGTACCTTTGAAAAGAGAAAACCCAAATTTTGATATAGCACCAGGGAAAGGTCAAGGAGAGGAGGAGTCGTGTTGATGTGCTAAAGAGTTCTACATTCAAGTATTGATTCATCCTCAAAGAAAATTTGCCTCATCATGAAATGCAAATCATCATCTACCAGAGTATCTTCATCTGGTAATCTAGTCAGTCGGGCATCTGGCTCAGGTGTCTGCAATCCTTCCTTCTCCTCGTGTATCAGAGTAACCGCTTTTGATCCTTCCATTCCACTTCTACTTTTTCTTCCACTGGCCACTCCTATTTCACCAAAAAAAGAACCTTCTCCCTTGCTTCCATTCCTCAAATTTTGAGTTTCCATTTCTCTATTCCTCACTGCCAAACTCCTCGCAGTGTCGCCTAAGCATTGCAACTCCCTTCTTCTAATCCTAACTTCCTGCAATTTATTTTCACTTGACTCTTCAGTTATTATTTCCCTCCACAACGCTCTGAAATCTCTCACCTTCTGCAACTCTTCTTGATTCATTATAGGAACTCCTTCATCCTTCCACAATGACATGACATTCCTCTCCACTAATCCATTCTCCTATTACTAGAGACTTGAGCTGCCACTTGGTCTTGTGGGAACTCCAACAGACTGTCTTCAACCAGCAAGACTTTAATCCAAAGTGCGATATCCTTTAACATCCATACTCGTATTCTGAATCTAAATATGGATTTTACGTGAGAGAATGACTCGTGCTTTTCAATGACAAATTCAATGATATAACCTTCAAGAGTTGCGTTAACCCAAAATTCAACAACTCTCGTTGACTCTATATCCAACTCATGAAGGGCGACTAGATCGGCTGTGGTCCAAATTCTATGCAATCTCAGCTATACCGCAACCCTCGATTTATAGTGGAAACAAGTCAACCAATTTTCTAACTTCTCTTGGAATTCTCACCAAAAGATCTTGTATTGGTCGCAAGCAGGTTTAGAGTACAACGTTTCTTCTTTGACCCAATTCAGTTTTTTCTGTCTTAGTTCTTTCTGTTGCAAAATAAAGTAATCAACCCTTTCATGCCACCTTTTTTGGATATCTCGACAAATATACCTTGGTCGCATGATCTAAATCCCCTAAGGAACTTGAGGTCTCGACAACGAAACCATTTGTTGGCAGAAAATTTTAATTTGAGTTTGACCCAGGGTTCGACCAAGGGTGCTAACAAAAAGGCTCACATAGTCTAGCACTTCACCGAATTTTCACTCCTTTGAAACAAAGGAGTGTCTCAACCGAGGTGAGCTAGAACCATAAAAGGATGTAAGGGATCTAGATCTGATTAATTAGGCAACTTGGGCAACTATTACCATATTCATTCTTAACCATTCAACCCATGCACTTAACAAAAAATAGACATATGCAGAAATTTTTATAAGGGCCCATATAATATACAAATAAACATCAGAATTCCCATCCTCCATATATTATTAAGCAACAAAGTTCAATTACATTATATCATCGCCATTACAACTTGCGGAAATTATAGGCTTGCGCATGGATATCAAAACCAACAAATAATATATAAGTAAAACATTACAAGCTCAAATCTCAAATATCACATAACACTAAACACTGCAACATAATCCCAACACATACATGCACTGTCCATATTCTTGGCACGATCTAAACTTTGTGACACTGTCTAAACTTGTTTCTCGTTGCCTTCTACCTTCTTTTATAGTCGCGCTCACTTGATCTAGTCTTTGATACCTCACTTGCTTGATCCATGGTTTTCAAATACCTAGGGCCATTACCTTAATTCTCCGTTGACTACGTCAAAATCGGCTCCTAGTTCTTCAACACACACCCTTATATTCTGTTGCACATGTTCCAAAACATTTCACTGCCGCGTTGATTTTTCGGTGCTCTGTTCCTGACAGTTTTGTCCAAACTTTCCTTCACAACTACTATTCCTTCAAAAACAGATGACCCAACATCACTCATATTATCTTTGTGGATGATGTTCTCATTCTAAGGGAGGTTGCGATACACGAATGGGGAACTTTTTATCAGATTAGTTTTTCCTTTGGATAGGCTACTGGTCTCTATATGATTAAGTCCAAATGCATTCTTATCATTGTTGTTCCAGATGAGGACATGATTATGGAAATTAAACAAAAATTTGTTGCCGAAGTGACAAAATTAGATTATGGGTTCAAGTACCTCAATTTCATTATGAAACCAAATAAATTTGGGATCAAAGACTATATGTGGTTGATAGAAAAAATTGAGCAAAAACTATCTCTATGGTCGAACAAATGGCTCACCTTTGGGGGGGGGAGATTGATTCTAATCAACGGTTTACAGAGCATCTCGATATACTGGATGCATCTTTACTTGATGCCCAAATACATCATCAATATAATTAATTCATTTATCTCAAATTTTATTTGGGTTGGATTTGCGAAGGACAAGAAGATTCCTTTGCTAGTTTGGAGGTAATTTTTATTTTGAAGGAGGCTAGGGGATGTGGTATAGAAAACACCAAACTTTTTGGTTGGGTTATGCTAATAAAGAGTCTATGGCGTGCTACAAATGGAACAAGCATATGGCAGATGATGATTAGGGAAAAATATTTGAAAAGCCAGTTGCTCATGGAGTGTATAAAATGTGGGGCACGGGTCCCACCTGCGGTCTCCTACATTTGGAACAATATGTCGAAAAATTAAACATTAGTTGATTAGGAATATTCAATGGGAGAATGGAAAGGTATCCTAGGTTGAGATTGAATTGGATCTCATCAAAGGATTTAATGGATACCATACATTGCCTATTGTGACAATTAGGTATATTAGTAATCTAGGCATTTATTTTTTAAATCAAATATATGTCTTTAACATGTCCATCATAGCAACTCCTTCTTGGTCACCCTCATAGGAACTTGGTCTAAGTGATGAGATGGCTTGTGTTTGGGGTTAGTACTATTTTTTCACAATGTTCTATGTTGTAACAATCACTTAAACAATTATTTCTTCTTTCAATGGCAATGACTTTTCCAAATTATTTTCAATCACTCAATAATAGTAAATAATTATGGATAGAATAGTAAACAACATGCACAATAGAAGACAAGCAAGAGTAATGAGACACAGAGATTTAGGTCAAAGACTAGGTAAAAACCCCATAAGGGGGAAACCCAGACATATTCTTCTTCTATTATATATTCATTAATTTTTTAGTAGAGATACATAGCCAAGTACATCCATCAACAAGTCAAAGGTCAAATCCTTGACTATCCAAGTCAACAATTCAACAACCAATCAAAGATGACAAATAAAGCCAACTCTGATCAAAGTACTAGATCTGCACTTTCAACCCTGTCAAAGTTCAATCAATAACAGCCCTAACTAGTCCAAGGTCAATGGTTAACAATGCTCATAAAACTTCGATCAACTAGTCAAAGAATGTCGTCTCTTTTCCTTAGTTAAACTCAGTCAAAACATATCCAAAATACCTCCTGCAATTTGGTCAAAATCAATGGCTATCTTGTGGTCAATCCTAGATTCAAGTCTGTAGTCAAACATGGTCAAAGTACCCAAAATAGTTTGGTCAAAGTCTCTCTGAATTCATCCTCCCAAAACAGATAAAAAATTGGTCAAACCAATCTAAAGTCAAGCGAAGTCAATGTTGCTCAAATATGCCCAAAAATAGAAGTCAACACAAGTCAAACAAAACCCCTTCTCCTCCTTTCTCATATGCAAGGTCAACCTGCAATATTTTAGAGATGTATAAACCAAATGATGAAGAAGTGATGTGCGATGAGATGCCTCCAAGTGAATTCAATGAAGGTCAATTTATATGTGAGTTAGGAGGTCGAATTTCTCTTCTAGGACGACTTGACAAATTTGAGTTGACTTAGACCATCATTAATAATAATATTTTTCCATGTGCAAATTTATTTTTTCAAGTGGAATAGGGGTTTGCTTAGGGTTTTTTTGGCTTCTCCAATGGGGAAATTTCTCCCTCAACTGCCAATCTTCAACACTCCCTCTCGGCTAGGGATATTTTTTCTGACTATATCATAAGTCTCAACTCAGATGTATGTTGGGCCCTGAATATGTCATATCATTTAGTATATAAAGTCTCTACTCATGAGCCATATTCTTGTATTTAAGATACTTGTCATATCATTATACCATCAAATTCCGCTAAATGTACCTCTTTCATCTTGTGGTTAATTATGATAAATTTCTTATCTTTTTTATAATTAAATGTGTTTATAACATGGTTTCATCAATGATGGTTTACTAATGTGGTTAGGTGGCCAAGAAGCATGTTCAAATATGAAAATTTCTGCCAGCAACAAGTACGGGATCTCCAATAGTCATGGTACCGGAATGTTCCAGAAACTTGTTACAAGTACCGGACAAGTAATCCAATACTTAGTTCTGCACTTATGGAGGGAAAAAATTCAAAATTATAAAATATGTTTTTATTTCCTATAGCATGGTAAATTAGGTGCCACATGGACCTAATATGATGGTACAAGTCTTGGAATATGCCCATCTCTCACATGGGATATGTTGTAGCAGCTACAAACACCCTCCAAAATTTTGCCTCAGCTTCGTTTTGGAGCCTCCCCGCCAACCATCCTCAGCAGCATGTCTTGCACGTCAAGCACATAGACTTCAGTTGTTTCTCAGTGTCTTGTCAACCTGTGCATATCATTTTCCTTCACTCCCCTCACAGGATATCTTTTCGGACTTAGACCATGTGCTGGCCAAGCAACTCCCCAAGAAAATTATGCAATTCTGGAGGGGAACCATCCTTCCCTCCAAAAATTGCAAAAATCAGTTGGCTAGCCTGCTGAGCTCGAGAATTGCGCAAATCAATTTGTCAAACTTCCCTCAGAAAATTGCGCAATTCTGGAGGGGAACCAGAATTCCCTCCAGAAAATTGCGCAAATCAGCCTGTTAGCCTACGGGGCTCTAGAATTGCGCAGAGCAGTCAGGTAGTCTTCCTCCAGAAAACTGGGCAATCTGACCCAGCACTGTTGCTCAGCCCAGAAATTACGCAATTCTGGGAGGCAGTCACTTGCTAACCCCAAAAATTGCACAATCCCTCTGGGACACCTAGCCCAACTCAGCCTAGGAACTGCATAAATTTTCATCCAGACTCGCAGACCGATGCATGTGCCTTCAGGTGGACCGAATCCCTCCGAGAGCGAGTAAAATTTATTTGCATGCATGGAATGCTTTTCCCAAGGAAGCATGCAAAGGCATCCCTAGATTTAGGGATCTATTTTTAGCAGCTAGAGGTTACATGCAATGCTCATTTTAGAAACCTCCTGCCAAGTGTCACCTTTCCTAGATTTGTGCCATGCGCGTCATAACCTCGATTTTATCAAAACTTATGAACCAAACACTGCAAAGCTCATTCCTCACATTGATCTTGCAGCTTTGACATCCCACATCGCATCTAGGAGTCGTCAGCACATTCAGCTCATCTATTTTGAGGTAAGCCCACTTTACATGTCTTGTGTTGTATTTTTGTCACTTTTTGTATTTCAGCTTGTGTGAGTGTTGTTTGCTTGATTTCAGTGAGCGCTTGTTATTGTTTTGATGTGTGTTAGCTTGTAGAAGCATCATTTTAGTTTTCGTTCACATCTCACTACTATCACATGCATGACACTGTTTTTGCATCGACAGTCATTGTTGCGACGACTCACTTCACACACATGCATGTTTTCTCATTTTTCGAATCTTGCACTTGTTGTTTGCATGCATGATCGTTCACTTTTGTTTACACTCAGTATCACCATGCATTCATATTCTCATGTTTTCAGTCACCTGTCGGCGGGTCTAGGCTGCCTTAGCCCGAACCTTGCCTTGCCCGATTAGCATTGTGCATTTCTGGAAGTGAAGGCTTTTCCTTCCCTCCAGAAATTGTGCAAATCTGGCCCAGCACTGACCTCTAGGCTAGCATTGCACAATTCTAGGAGGCAGTGCCTTGCTAGCCCCAGAAACTGTGAAATGTAGTTTGCTGGTTTTCATGTCACTGCTAACTGAAACTGTGCATTGCGCAGTTTCAATCCTCAACAGGGCAGGATGGATTGTGCATTACACAGTTCCAGCAGTTAGTCAGCCTCCCGACAGCCCAGACTGTGCCTTGCACAATTTTGGCAGTCAGTCTCCCAACCTCTCGGTGAAAATTGCACAATCTTCACAGACAGTCACAAAGGTATGTTGCAAGCCAGTCCTCCAGTTTGTTACTTGTCATGAGTGTTGCTATGTCTCTAGGTATCATAGGTGTTCGTATGCCTCTTAGCAGAACAGGTACAATGGCTTCCAGGAAAGCAGAGTCGATGACACTGTTCAAAACACAACTAGGGATGCAATCGATCAAGTGTCTATGAACTTGCTTAACTATGAACACATCAACTTGTTCATAGACAAGGATATCAAGATGACATGGAAACAACATCACAACGAGCAACACCATTAGTAGAAGTAGCAGACCTGTATGTGACACATGCAAGAGGAAGGTTGTTGACGGCGTAGAGGTGGAGCAAAGTTGCAAGTTCAAACAGATCCACTTGTGATGAACGCAGCTTTAGAGACTGAGACTATGAGGCAACGATGTGACAAGAGGATCACACGAAGGAAGAATAGGAGCTGCACATATGAGGGAAGGAGTTATAGCAGGAACAGGTACAGCAGGAGGCACAACATGCACACACTGATAAGATTGTGCCCATATAGGTTATGGACCCATCCAACAACTGGAATGGAGCACACATGGCGAGCAGTGTCTGATCGCATGCAAGGGTATTCAGGAGCATGGATTTCATTGTGCGCACGCATGCAATCCCACCCAATTGGAACACTCACCAAAGCGAAGACAAGAAGCAAGTCCGACTGAAGCTAAACATGTATTTCGACAAGTTGATGCACATGGTCACCAACACACACTTGGAGATCAGCACAGACACTATGCATCAGTATGTTGATGGTACATTTGCACTCAAGATGATGATGCACGTTATCAGACGAGTTGGACAGAGGATCCATGTCAGTGTACCCAGATGCAACGGAGGCAACAGTTCTCTTTCAACATGATTTCACCTTTGAGCGCACGGACACCATCACGGGAGACCAAGCTTGGCATTAGTCTGCCACCGTCGATCATCGCAAGGATGTTGAAGTGTTGGTCTTCCCACAGTTGTCCAAGTTTTAGTGATGTCTTGCATGGCTTGCTCAATCCTATTTTGTCTCTCATGGGTACATGTGCATATTGTATGTAATGTCTTGTCAAGTGGAAGTTCAAGTGTCAATAGCTGAATGTAACAGTCATAGAGTAGTTGAAGAGTCATGAGGGTAGATGAATAGTCACAAATGGGGAATGTCAACGGTCACCCCACCCTTTGCTATATATAGTCCCTCATAACTCATTGTAGGGGCTTTTTGTCATCCAATCATCCGATAGGAGTATCTTAGAGAAAGCTTGGAGAGTATTGTAACGAGCTTTGGCTTCTCCACAGTGCAGAGCTAGTACATTTCTTTGGAGGAGCAAGCGGCAATGATTGTAACGTTCCTCTATCGGGACTAGTGGTCAGTCATGGTTGAACTATATGATTGGAACTTTCACTTCTTAATATAACAGAGCCAACACGTTTCATGCATATGTCATATTGTATTTCAACTATCTTATTTACTCTAAATGATATATGTATATGTTTGCTTAGGCATGTGTGTATAGACTCTTTATGTATATGTATGTATGAATCTTACTGAAATGTGTTGTTGGTTTAACCGTCACTTTCGATTGTCAACTTACTTGCCTTCCAATTCGTGATGCATCTTTGCTCATGTGTTCGCTTCTTAGCCATGTGCTTTCACAGGTTTCCAAGGGGTGCCCTCACATCACCCTCCGTGTGTTAGAACCATTCATGCACCTTCCTTGACTTTCTTCATATGTCACACCCTTGCTACCAACAGGGATATCTTACTTGCCTTTGCATGCAACCGCGGTCAAGGCGATACTGTACGACCCATTGTTGGGACTCCTACACCAAACGGTCTGAGGTCTAGTTGGGACTTCTTACAGGGGAGATCCCCTGACATGTTGGCAGGTCCAGCACTGTCAACATTTTGGCGCTAGAAGGAGGGCTAGATGAAAAGCTATGTCCTCTCATTCTATTTTGAACCTTTGCACATCTATCATGGATTATATCACACTCATCCCTCCACGATGTCTTTCGCATGCCGAACCTCTCAGCATCATGAGGGAGTTTTTTGATCTCTTGTTTGAATTCATGTATGATGGTGAAGGCGAAGCAGCCTGGCCTAAGTACTTAGAAGACTTCTATGTATTCCTTCAGAATGCAAACAAGTTCTATGTAAAAGAGGTCAATCTGCTGCTATCATACACACTTCGTAAATCCCCACAATGGTGGTGCTACAATCTGCCTCCAGGCAGCATGCACTCACTTGACCAGTTTTGTGATCTCATTGAATCTACTTTCCATCATTTTGATCCAGAACCTCTCAACAAAAATATGTTACAACAACAGAAGCCTCGCATGAGTTACCTATGGATTTTTGGCAATGCTTCCGTGATTTGCAGTTTGAAGCTCTGAAAATCCAGATGACATTTCCATATCTTTGGGATGGATTTGAATATTGTCTTAGCAAATCAGTCAATCCCAAGAAGAAGTTCAAGATCAAGCCCCACACATCATACTTCGATGATGGAGTTGCGCAATCACAAATGGACACGGTCACTATCACAAGTGACTGTCTGCCATCCCCTCATCAAACAGATCCACCATCGCAGAGTGTTGCGGGAGAGCATGCACACACATCTGTTCAACCATCACATCCTCCCAACATCACTCCTTCTGATTTTCACGCAAGCTTGGTTGTGAATCCATTGGGTTATCACATGCATTTTGTACCTCAACCTCTGTCTTCGTACTTGGATGATCCTCTAGATGACATTATCTTGTGTTCTTCCATTCCCGACTCTACACTTGTTGTGAACGAGGATCAATCCATCGACGGAGTTGGCGTTGCACAACCAACATGTACTATCATTCATGAAGAGTATGGTTGGGAGCTTCAACATCCACCGATAGTAGAGGACCATCCCTATTTGTTCGTACCTCCTCTGTTTTTTCCTGACATCGTTGATGATCCTGTCATCCATGATTTTTCATGTGTATCTCCATCCACAGATGCACCCATTGTTGATCATTCGTAGGACACACCGTATGTTAGCCCATCATCCGACAATGGAGAGGACCATTCATTCATTGAACATCCACTTGATTTTTCATCTGCTTTTTCTAGAAACTTAGAGGGTGAACATCCTTTCTTCTCATCTACCCCTTTGTGTGATTCATTAAATCCTGAGGATGCCGACAAACATCCTGAATTTTCTAATCTTGAGTGACGTGATCTCTTTACTTCTTCATCTAGTCATGATATTGATTCAACTCTTGTTAATCTGTCTGAGACACTAGTCTACGATGATCTATCCATCAACGAAGTCAAAACCACCCAGACTATCGAGGCACTTCAACCTGAGCTAATGGTTATGTCAGGCCCTCGATGTCTAGAGGTTGGTTTCACTTCCAATTAGGAAATTTTTGAAACACCCGAGGCTCCTCATCACTCATTTGTATGTGTTGAAGATCAATCTCACACACAAATTATGCTTCCTCCACTCAAACTACATGATCCCATCGCTCGTGCATTGGAGGAATCTTACACAACAAGCACACTTGCGCAACATAAGTGGTCTACCTTTCTCACGTTTGCTTACATGTCACAGTCAAGAGAATGCATACACTTAACATTTGCACACATTGTAGCACAACGCCATGGCAACTCCACAAAGTGCATGTCATGTGCTTTCACTCACTTATGTTATGTGGACGCATTTAAACTCGAAGTGTGTTTGTATTCATTGTTATATCTTTCTTGTTTGCTAGTTCACACAGTTGTCTTGTTCGCGAACCATGCCTTCACCCACATGGTTCGACCAATGTGTCGGTGGCTACATTGGAAGTATCACTTCACATGAGCAGGCCCATGCACCGTTAGCTTAGGAGTAGGAGTAGTGTTTGCTTTTGGTTTGTTTTCTTACATGCATTTTTGCTTACTCGCTTTTCATGTTTGTTTGTGTGCCTACTTGTTTTCTTACTCACTTTGCTTACGCATTTACTTCTGCTTTTTGCCTTGTTTTCTAGTTTTTTGGCTTGTTTGCGTTCATAAGTTAGTTTCGCATGGACCGTGTGCGACTCTTGAATCAAGAAAGGCAAAGTACAAGAGGACTTGTATAGTTATCAATATTTGGTTATCTATCATCATGCCTCTGTATGAAGAACTTGTTATCTTCAGTCCATGATATGCCAATGGAAAATACATACTGTTCGAAGTGAACCTTGGTGAAAACACAACGCTTGTGCACTAACTAGTGTCACCTACTCTAGTCAGTTGTTTTTGGGTTAATCCTTGTCAGCTTAGTCAAGTAGAGTAAGTGAGGGGGAAAACCTTAACAAGCATGTCAGAGGTATATATAAACTACTTCTTTGAAGGAAAAACCTCTCTCTCTCTCAATAAGTCGAGATCCCTCTTCCGCCTCTAAAATGAATAAGTGCTATGCATAGTTATGAAAAATGAAAAAGGAAAAAATTTCAAAAAAATGAAAAATTAATAAGGAGAAAGAAGAGAAAGGCTTTCTACGCAGAGAGGTGATGCAATTAACTTTGCTAGGGTACTGACCAGGCTCGCTGGCAGCAAAGTGATGCTTGTGTTCCTGCATGACTCCGCCGGGGTACTGTCCAGGCCTGCTGGTAGCAGAGCAACACCAGAGATGAAACGAAAACTCTAACGACCAATTTGCTTATGCACCAATATACCCTTCATCCCCAATTGAAAAAAAACTATGTTGGCTTGGCCTGGCTTGTAATGTGTGTCGACTGACCAAGAGCTTGGTAGATGCTACATCTTATAATCAAGAAAGTGTGGAAACCAAGACGAAGAGAAAACTGAACAATACTTTTGGAGGTGTTAGACTTGTTTTTCACTAACAAGGTCCACTCAAAGAGCTAGAGTTCTACCAGTGTGTCGCCAAGTGTTGTAGCGGCTACAAGCAACCTCCAAAATTTTGCCTTAGCTTCGTTTTGGAGCCTCCCTACCAAACATCCTCAACAGCATGTCTTGCAACGTTAAGCATATAGGCTTCAGCTATTTCTAAGTGTCTTGTCAACCTATGCATGTCAGTTTGCTTTACTCCCCTCACAGGTTGTCTTTTTGGACTTAGACCATGTGCTGGCCAAGTAACTCTGCTAGAAAATTGCGCAATTCTGGTGGGGAACCAACCTTCCTCCATAAATTATGAAAATTAGCTAGCCAACCTGCTGAGCTCAAGAATTGTGAAAATCAGTCTGTCAGACTTCCCTCAGAAAATTGCACAATTCTAGAGGGGAACCAACGTTCCCTCTAGAAATTGCACAAATTAGCCTGGCAGCCTACTGGGCTTCAGAATTCCGAAGAGCAGTCAGGCAGTCTTCCTCAAGAAAACTACGAAATCTAACCCAGCACTGCTGCTCAGCCCAAAAATTGCACAATTCTGTGAGGTAATCACCTACTAACCCCAGAAATTATGCAATCCCTCTAGGACAACTAGCCCAGCTCAGCCCAGGAACTGCGCAAATTTTCATCCCAGGCTCATAGACCGATTCGTGTGCTTTTAGGTGGACAAGCTCCCTCCAGGACCAAGCAAAATTGATTTGCATGCATGGAATGCTTTTCCCAAGGAAGTATGCAAAGGCATCCCTAGATATAGGGATCTATTTTTAGCAGCTGGAGGTTACATGCAATGCTCATTTTAGAAGCCTCCCGCCAAGTGTCACTTTTCCTAGATTTGTGGCATGTGCATCATAACCTCGATCTTATCAAAATTTATGAACCAAACACTACAGAGCTCATTTCTCACATCAATCTTGTAGCTCTGAGATCCCACATCGCATCTAGGAGTCATCAGCACATTCAACTCAGTTGTTTCAAGGTAAGCCTGCTTTGCATGTCTTGCACTACGTTTTTGTCACTTTTTTTGTTTCGACTTGTGTGAATGTTGTCTACTTGATTTCAGTGAGCGTTTGTTGTCGTTTTGATGTGTGTTAGCTTGTGGAAGCATCGTTTCAGTGTTTGTTCGTATCTCACTATTGTCGCATGCATGACACTATTTTTGCACTGACGATCGCCATTGCGGCTACTTGCTTCACACGCATGCATGTTTTCCCCTTTTTTGAATCTTGCACTTGCTATTTGCATGCACGATCATTCACTCTTGTTTACACCCAGTATCACCATGCATTCAAACTTCTCATGTTTTCAATCGCCCATCGGTGGGTCGGGGCTGCCTTAGGCCAGACCTTGCCTTGCCCGACTAGCATTGCACATTTCTAGAAGTGAAGCCTCTGCCTTCCCTCCAAAAATTGCACAAATCTGGCAGAACGTTGACCTCCAGGCTTGCATTGCACAATTCTGGCCCCAGAAACTGCGAAATGTAGTTTGGTGGTTTACATGTCACTGCTGACTGGAATTGCGCATTGCACAGTTTCAGTCCTCAACAGGCTAGGCTGGACTATGCATTGCGCAGTTCCAATAGTTAGTCAACCTCCTAATAACCCGGATTGTGCCTTGCGCAGTTTTGAGAGTCAACCTTCCAGCCTCCAGGTGAAAATTGCGCAATCTTCACAGGAAGTCACACATGTATGTTGATGTCAGTCCTCCAGTTTGTTTTGGTTTTCGACTAACAAATTGCTTGTCATGAGTGTTATTATGTCTCCAGGTATCACAGGTGTTCGTCTACCTCTTATCAACACAGGTACAATGGCTTCCAGAAGAGCAGAGTCGATGACACAGTTCAGAGCACAACTGAGGATGCAGTCGATTAACTGTCTATGAACTTGTCTATCTATGAAGACATCAAGTTGTTCATGGACAAGGATATCAAGATGAAATGGCAGTGGCGTCACATCGAGAAGTACCATCAACAACAACAAAAGGTAGCACACCTGCATGCGACACATGCAAGAGGAAGGTTGTTGATAGCGTAGAGGCGGAGCAAAGTTGCAAGTTCAAGCAGATCCACTTGTGATGAAAGCAGCTTTGGAGACTGAGGCTATGAGGCAATGACACGACAAGAGGATCGCATGTAGGAAGAATAGGAGTTGCACATACCAGAGAAGAAGTTGCAGTAGGGGACGCAACATGCACACACTAATGAGACTACGCCCATATAGGTTACGGACCCATCCAACAGCTAGCATGGAGCAAACATGGTGAGTAGTGTTGTCGATCACATGAAAGGGTATTCAAGAGCATGGATTTCATTGTGCACATGCATGTGATCCCACCCATTTGGCACACTCACCAAAGCGAAGACAAGAAGCAAGTCTGACTGAAGCTGAACATGTATTTCAACAAGTTGATGTGCATGGTCACCAGCACACTCTTGGAGATTAGCACAGACACTATGCATCAATATGTTGCTGGTCCATTTGCACTCAAGACGATGATGCACATGTTATCAGATGAGTTGGACATAGGAGCCATATCAGTGTACCTGGATGCAATGGAGGCAACAGTTCGCTTTCAGCAGGATGACACCTTTAAGCGCACGAACACCATCACGGACGACCAAGCTTGGCATTATTCTGCCACCATCGATCATCACAAGGATGTCGAAGAGTTGGTCTTCCCACAACTATTCAAGTCTTAGTGATGTCTTGAATGGCTTGCTCAAGCCTATTTTGTCTCACATGGGTACATGTGCAGATTGTATGTAACATCTTGTCAAGTGGAAGTTCATGTGTCAATAGCTGAATGTAACGGTCATAGAGTATTTGAAGAGTCATGAGGGTAGATGAACAGTTACAAAGGGGGAATGTCAAGGGTCACCCCACCCTTTGCTATATATAGTCCCTCATAACTCATTGTAGGGGCTTTTGGTCAGCCAAGCTTCTGATAGGAGTATATTAGAGAAAGTTTGGAGAGTATTGTAACGAGCCTTGGCTTCTCCACAGTGCAGAGCTAGTACATCTCTTTGGAGCAGCAGGCGGTAGTGACTGCAACGTTCCTCTGTCGAGACTAGTGGTTGGTCATGGTTGAACTGTATGATTGGAACTTTCACTTCTTAATATAACAGAGCCAACACGTTTCATGCATATGTCATATTCTATTTCAACTATCTTATTTACTCTAAATGATATCTGTAGTTGTTTGCTTAGGCATGTGTATATAGACTCCTTTTGTATATGTATGTATGAGTCTTACTGAAATGTGTTGTTGGTTTAACCATGACTTTGCATTGTCAGCTTACTTGCCTTCCACTTCGTGATGCATCTTTGCTCGTGTGTTCCCTTCTTAGCCATGTACTTTCACATGTTTCCAAGGGCCACACTCACATCACCCTTCGTGTGTTAGAACCGTTCATGCATCTTCCTTGACTTGCCGCATATGTCACACCCTTGCTACCAACATGGATATCTTACTTGCCTATGCACGCAATCCTGGTCAAGGCGATACCATATGACCCACTGCTAAGACTCTTACACCAAATGGTATGAGGTCTAGTTGGGACTTCTTACTGGGGAGATCCCCTGACATGTTGGCAGATCCAACACCATCAACAAGATCCTAACACATGATTTAAGTTACAACAAAAAATATGCAACAGTTTTGAAACTACCATGTTCTACCTCATTTTCCGCGCAGATGGTGGTGAATCTCAAGAATCAGGGAAATGAGTTTGTGTAGAATATAGTGATTTACTTGGATATCAGACCGTTTCCCAAAATTCAATATGGTATAAAAGTTACAGTAGGTTCTTCGAAGTAGTTTTGTATAAAATTTCTGCAAAACCCAGATTGGCAAAAGATCTAAACAATCATCTTTGGGCGTGATTTCCGAGGCTATGGAATCAAATCAGGAAAATCCAAGAGCGGTTATTGTTAATAATATAACCATTTATTCTCCATAGAAATAGCTCCTAAAATACATCATGATTGAGAATATATAGTTAGTTCTTTAACACTAATTTGTATTAAATTGTAAAAACGAGAATTATGATATTTTCCTCTAAAATTGTAAATTTGTTTTCTAAGTTTAGGGGATTGGATCTTATCCTTCCTCAATGGTTTTTATGTATAAATAAATTCTCAAAAGGCAGAGGAAGAAGGTTGTTCATTACAGTAAGAGGAGTTTGTTCATTATTGTAATAGAGGAGATCAATGATTAGTTTTTGGAAAGATTTTGGAGAGATTTAGAGAGCTGATTTGTAACAGAGATTTTTTATGGGAATAAAGAATTGATGGTTGTTGAATTGTGGTACATCTTCTTAGCTTGATTTGAGATTTTCTTAGCAGCACTAACCTGCTAGGAAGGGCCCCTTAGTGTGGGTAAGTGTTGTTATGCTTTGTAGATTAGTTTTACATCTACCAATTTAGTTTTATTTTTTAATGAACTTATGTTAGATAAAACTTAGATCTATTTACTTTAATGTTTTCAATTTAGTGTTTAGTACTTCTCTTGAGGTTTAAGAAGTGAATTCAATTTGATTGCATATTGTGTTTAATGTTCTTTTCAATTTTCATTAGATTTGTATTTCACATAGTATTAGATTCGTTGCTTTATTTTCATATCCGTTAAGTAGAATGCATTAGGATCAAATTCAAATTTAGTTTTCTCAAGCTTAAAGAGTCAAACAAATTTAAATTTGTTTCCTAACATGTTTTAATATCTCGAATTTCAATTTACAGAATTTCCATACTTAATTCAGTACTTATTCAGAATTTCAAATTTCAGCCTTTCTGTACTTGATTCGGTACTAGGTTCTGTAATAGAACAAAGTATTAAAAATATGTAATTTGCAGTTTAGGACTCTTTAATTGATTAGAGCTTTGCAGCTACTTGATAAAACATTCCTGCAACGAATAAAAATCAGCAATATATCTCTAAGAATGCTTAGCATTTTTTTTTGACAGTTTGTAACACATTTCTTGTAGTTTATTGCCTTGCTTTCTTTACTTGCCTCATATGCTTTTGCTTATAGTTGTCGGCATTTACTTTTCTGAAGTGTGTTTAATGGGTTTTCATCACTATACGATTAAAACTGCTAAAGTCTTAAGACCTAATAAGCTACATATATAAAACCACATGAACATTGTTAATAAAAGATTATGGTCAAAACCTGATAAGCATTAGAGTCCCATAGTCCAGTGACAAGTGATAATCCTTAGTGATTAGTTCTTTCTAGTGTTAGTTGTTAGCATAGGCTGAATAGGCTCTAATCCTGCATTTATCGTGCTTGCATCTCTAAGTCTTATGACCTTGGATTGATAATTAAATGTTGGAGTTAGAATACATATGATTCCACCAACATTTTTGGCGTCATTGCCGAGGAGGTGCTAAAGGGATTACAGCATAGTTGCTTTCACAAGTTTTATGTGTGATCTTAGTTGCAGGACAACTAGAGGGCAGAGAATGTACGGTCAGGCGTGAGTGAAGAGCCATGCATCCACTATGGTGGGGTTGCTCCAAAGTCTAGTTATCTGTAATTGATTTTCTAGTTTCTTTTTCATATGCATAGAATTAAAGATAAGATCTAAAGCCTCATTTTTTTAATTTTTCTTTGCAAGTGTGTTTTTCTTTAGATTGATTCATGCAAACAAAAGAAGCCTAACTTGTGTGAACAGATAAGTTGGTGACAACAGGGTCTTAGTAGCATGGTGGCACTTCGAGTACACAATTGATTTGCTTGCATTTGTTTTATGTGTGTTTCCTTTTCAATTCTTTAAGATTTTTAAAATTTTTGGTACTTTTAATAACTCTAGACACTAATCCATGTGTAGGATGGGGATTAGCTACCAACAAATAAGTACTCAAGGATGATCAAGATTTTGGGAGAACTCTCTCAACTGGGATATCTGCTTCTCGGGAAGAACAAATCTTGACAGTAGTCAAGAACTTATCTGCCTCTCGAGAAGTGATATAAGAACAATAAATCCATGAACTACATCCACAGGAAGATCTTCACCCTTGCAATATTGTTGAAGAAACTAAAGAATCATGGACCGCATCTAATGGAGAGCAACCATTATAACCTGAGATTGAAGAGTTTTTGACATGCCTATCTGCAGATCCTTTAAGCACACAAGAGGATAATCACCTAATGCTAGAAGATCTACATGGCACGGTAAAGGAGGATATGATAAATGAGCCAAATAAAGAGGTGAACCATGAGCATTTTGATTTTATTGATAATTTGTTTCAAGAAACTATAAGGCCATATCATTCCTTCAGTCTTCCTTACTTCCTAACATCATCATTACAATTGTTGGTACTTCATACTTAGGTATGCATTAAGGATTATATTATGAACTTGAGTATGAGAGCATTTTTACACCTATTCCACACATGGTTACATTGGAAATACTCCTATACTTGAGGAGAGGAATTTATTTTTCTCAAGTCGAGTAGGATAGTAAAAAATAAATAAACAAGTGTTGCATGTAATAGCTAGTTTAGTTATAAAATATAGCGCAACATTTTTCTCATTTGTTTTGTATAAGTGGGAATGTTACAATTAAAGAAAACTAGTTGAAAGTGGGAGATCTATGTTTCTATTGCATAATTTTGTTGAGGTCTCTTTTAGTGGCATAGTGTTTTAATGAAGATTGTCATTTAATCTAATTTCCAACAACAACATGGTTCAACTATTACTTTGCTTTCCCACTTATTATTTCTTTCTCATAGTTAGATTTGTTTATAGTTTTTCTTTTTAATAAAGTAAGCTATGATCATTACGTTTGGAATATGATGTGAAGTTGGAAATGGTTGCATTACAATATTGTCTAGTATTGCATACCAATTGTCTGACACCTTGTTTCAGCTAATGGGTACCTAGAATTTTGGTACCAATTTGTGATTTTGCAAGAAAAAACAAGATTCAAGGATATTGTTCATTTGGGATGCTTAAATATTGGGAGAATATTTTCAAAATCGGAAAAGACATTTTCATCAATGGAATGGAGCACTTAGGGGAGTATTGATGTTATCTTTATTTTTTCCTTAAGTTGTTAAAAATTATGCACTCATGATTTATCATTAAGATTAGTATTTCACAAAGATGATCGAATAAACAATTTTTTTCATAGAAGTTGAATCAGATGATAATTCCAAACTATTCATGGCTGATATATCTTTTATGTTTTAGAATTTAGTTTTTCTTATTCATATAGAATTTTGATTATCAATACAAAACAGTTGCCCAAAATATAGCTACCAAAGCATACTAAGGGGATTAAAACAAAGTTAAAAGGTCCATACAATGATGCTAACGAAAAAAAAATGAACTTGAATACTATAATCGTAACACCAAAGCATGATCTCCAAGCATCTTTATTAAGACTTGCAAGAGAGCTGATGAAATCTCTACTCATAATAGAACACTACTTTAAAGGCGAAAGCATACATGAAAACTCTTATTAGTAGGACTTTAGGTGTATTTTGGTTATTCGTTGGTAGCCTCATCCATCTCACATTAAAAATGACTAATTCATGATATGTCCTTTGAGTACCTATAATTACCTTATGCATTTTCATGTCCCTTCTCAAACACATTTGTAACATGGTGCTTCTACACAATTTTACACAATTTTGACTAAGGAAGAGAACCCATAATTTTCGACTTAGGGACTTAGGAGGCAATTCTACTTTATTTGGTTGCAAGTAGAATGTGGGAGCCACCCACATGGGAGTTCAAGTTGGACCATTCAAATAGCTTGGAGAAAAAGTCAAATAGGTGGATGGAGGGGCCCACATGAGACTAGGGAGGCCCAAGGAGTTACAAGGAGGAGGCAACTCTCATTTTGGATTCATTCTTACACCTTGCAATCAAAAATACTTGACTGTTCGCTCTGTTGTTTAGTTGAGTCAACCGGCTGTTTAGCCACGAATATTTCAAGTGGGAGATTCAACCTCTACTTTGGGGGACCATCTGTGCCCGCCCTAGAGAGGCAGTTCCATAAGTATTTCAGGAGTTCCGGGAGTGTGTTACAGCACTACCATTCAACAACAACATGGAGTGCATATTTCTTGCTAGCTGGAGAATACGCAAGGGGATTTTGGAGCTATCAGTGATGAAGCATTTTTCGGGAGAGTTAGAGGATTGGGAGAGCAGCAAAGGGCTAGCCTTTCTTGCGAGTTTGGAGCTAGCATCCCAGTAGTGCCATTTACAGTTATCCGGGCCTGCACAGAGGACCATCACTAGGCTCACGTGGGAGTCGGAGGAAGGAATTGTAGAGATGGAGTTGGCCAAGAGAAGTAGGAGATCACTTGGAGGACCATTTGAGGAGGATTGTTGGAGTTGGGAGAGCAGAGATTGACAGGATCAATCACAACAACAAAATTTGAAATTGGAGGAAGGCCAAGTTGTGAAGGATCAATTTTTGAAGGTTGGAACCAAGGGAAACCCTTTTTGGGTTTTTTTGTGTTTTGGGCAGGGATCACACTCCTAAATTTATAGAATTTTATGGGCAGATATAAGGGGCCAAACAGGGGTCCCAACTCAACTAGAAGCTAGAGGAGCGAAGGGGAATTTGGGCCAAAATTCTGAGGTCAACATTTGTCCAATTCCTTCGTGGGTTTTTCTGGGTTTAGGCCAAGAAGCAAGGAGACAAAATCTCATAATTTTCTGAGCTTGGGAAGCAGTGATTCCAGCCCTTCGAAGTCAGCAAACGGAGCAGTTTTCTGGGGCATCGCAATTTAGTTTGGTGCAACAGTTGTAGCAGCCTTCAGTTCAACATTTTCTCACCTAGGTTTTGTCATGATTTGACATTGATACAAGCCCAGGTGCACCATTATATTTTACTATTGTATTTTCTCCTGAAGAAGTAATAAAATGGCTCAGCAATTCTCTATTTCCAGTGTTTCCATGGGCGCTTAATGTATATTTCATTTTTATAATTGTTGGATTGTTTGCATGCTTTGTATATCAATTGCATTCTTGTTTAAGAACATTACAGTGGTATCAGAGTCATAATCTTGGCTCAACTTTTGGGAAAGATTAGAATCAAACAACATGGCAGTCACCTGGAATGAGGTGGTGAGCATACAACAAATGATGATTAATGTGGGGAAGAAGTTGATTCATTCCTTAGTTGGGAATCCAGACATGATTGCAACTAATGTGGAGTTATTAGGGGAAAACTGGAGGGCATACCAATCATTGGGTCATGGCATTTAGGCGTCCCCCTCTTTTTTGGAATTTTGTGAACTATAGGGTATGCAAAAACCAATGGAGATTCAATGGGATTTTGCAGGGATGATGAGAAGTATTAAGAAAAAATATGAAAGAGTAGTTGAAGGGGCCGTGGTTGGCAAAGAGATAGTTGAACATACACCCATTGATGAGGTGTCATCCATTGATGAGGTATTCGGGGTTTTGATCGAGTTCTCGGGTGATAACAATGCACCACAAGTTGGTGAGGTGTCGGAAGATAGCTCCACTATTGTTGAGAAGCCTATAGGTACAGAGGCCTCCAGATTTATGACGGAGTCACCAAACGATGGTCGCCTATAACTAACTGGTGAGTATTTCATGCATATTGGGTTGTCTATGGAGGAGCAATCAAAGGCTCATGTCGAGCTCGTGATGGAGGAGGATGTGCAACCATCCCTTGCACTAGCTATTGATGAGGGGCAGCATAGAGGTCACATGTTGGGTTTTCAACACAATTCACTTTAGAGGCCCACTAGCGGGGTCTATAGCGTTATCAACCCACCCTTATGCATTGGATTGAGTGAGGCCGAGTTGTCTAGACGTACCCAAGGGGGTGGATAGGTTAGCAGGACTGAGTTGAACATGATACCACATCAACTTGGAGGGTTTGTTCCTTCCATAGAGGATTACACATTCGATCTCTCCTTTGGGATTGGATGGTGAGAGGTACTGAGCTGGTACTCGATGGAGAAGGTTAGGCGATTGGATACATCCATGGCCACATGTCAGCATAGGCCATGGATTACTAGAGGGACTCAAGGGCAGGGCTATTTTTGGGATCAAGGTGGGATTTTCCATTATATCATAGATCTGGTAGGTAATGGTAGTAGCTATGGGATGGGTTTGACGCTTGAGCGCATCCACATTTTCAAATCTCCATCAGAGCCCCAGTCAGCACCAGTGACAAGATGGTTTGACATGTGAGTAGACAAATTTCATGAGTTTTTGTGGCATATTGATGGTGCATGGAGTCACGGAGTGACTAGCTTACTCTGGCAGGAGCTGGTAGGAGGAGGTGGCATTGACAGCCTATCAGACAGGGCATTGTATGGAGAGAGTGCTCTCTTACTAGCATATGGGATGCAGGGATTATTGAGGACATGCACAGTAGTGTAATTTCCATTAGCATGTGGGGAGTCGTGCCGCTCATGTCTTTCAAAACAGATGGGGGGATGTAGCCCACATCATGGAGGGCGTACTAGCAGAGAGGTCGATATTTTGGCCCATGCAGGATACTGTATGTTACAGGGTGGTACGACAGTGAGCAGTGGCACACAGGACTACACAGACTTATGTCATAACTTCCAGTGTTATGTAGAGGGATGCAATCTAATGCATATAGACCCAACGTTAGGCCATAGCATCCAGTGGTATGTAGGGCTATGGAGCGAGGAGCAAGGGCCTGCAGAGGAGCATGGATATGCAGGGTGGTGTGTCGTAGTATGTTGGATTGCATTTTGGAGTGGGAGTGCCTCACATCGCATTGAATACATGCGGGGAGTGATAGGTACAGTGACACATGCAGGACCCAAGCCAATACAAGATGGCATAGTCATAGCCAAGGGTATCCAGCAGTGTAGAGGGGTAGGCCATGATGTACAATGGCATGTCTAGGAGTACTGGGATGATCGGTGGCATGCAGGGGTGTATAGTGCTACACAACGAGGTCATGGAGTGTTGATTCCAGGGAGACCTTTGGATGGAAACACCAGGCATACCTTTGGGCATAGTTCACCTAGGATCAACGGGGACACAAATGAGCAATACTTGATGGTATCCGCAAAGACTCACACGCTTGACCCTCTTCTACATCCTTCATAGGCGCAGATGATTTTGTTGTCGACTTTCTGCACTTTGGGCATGAGTCACAGGGGAGGAGGAGCTCACCCGAGATATCTAGGTGAGACTTAGCGCACTAGGGGGGAGACTTTTCAGCAGTGATGTTGGGTTGGTGCGTCAGTTGACAGCCACAGGTTGGGGGATGAGGTGATCATCTATAGCGGTGGCATATCATTCATCACCAAGCCTACGTCTAGGGATCTAGTCCCGAGGGAGACATGTGTCACTCTTTTCTCTGGGCATGTTGGGACCAAGCATGAGCAGAGGATAGTAGTTATGACTAAGGTAGTTTCCCAATATGTGTCCACGCACTAGACCTTATATTGGCACATTATCGAGAGGATGGATGGTAGACTTAGGGGAGATGGTTGGCAGGGAAAGGAGGGATCCACATACCCTGAGTTGATTATGAGTATCGAATACCCATCTTTTGGTTGCATTCTAGGGGTAGCTCTTTGGCACACGTGGCTTCCAGCGATCATCGGTACTACAAAGTAGTAGGCATAGGGCATATTAGCATGCATCAGATTAGCCCACAATATATGGAGCCTATATAGTGATCACATGTAGGGACTAGAGACGAGGGCCAGAGGGATTCCATCAGTTGATAGGGGGCTATGCCGCAATAGGTTTGGCTATGGGATGCAAGGATTCAATTGATCGATACATCACTCATGATGAGAGAAGTCGTGGCAGAGAGTGATATAGTTCGCTCTTGGGATGACACATGGGGGTTCACAGAGGGTTTCATCATATGGGGAGGTAAACATTCTCTGTTGCTGCACAAGTTCGAAGTTAGATTTGGATGTGTAGGCCCGGATGCCATGGAGATGCCTAGGTAGGATGTGTCTCGCCTCTTTCAGATTCCACCATCGAGTTCCAGGAGAGAAGGATACTGACTGTGCACGATGGGGAGTATGACATAGTCAGAGTAGCGCAGTGTCAGCATTGTGGCACCACTATGGGACTAGTAAGGAACTGGGGCATCACAACTCTTCATAGCTCAATAACCTTTAGGGATGCGCTGACTACTACATGGGGAGACCATACAGATCTTCCATTAGGCTTTATTGTGTCACTGATGGAGCAAGGGACTTTTGGTACTTTCACTGGTCAGGATAGTGAATGGAGTAAGGGGAGCATCATGTTGGATAGGATTGCCTGGGATCCTGGTATTGAAGGATTCTTCAATATCAGGACAGTGCAGAGGTCAGGCATGATCCAGTGGCACATCTAGGACCCTAGCACATTTGGGACCCTGGCACATTATGCAGTGACAATGGGGAGCAACAGTTAGAGAGGTTGCTTGCTCAGGCATTGCTTGAGGACAAGCGATTTTTGGTTCATTGGAAGAGCTTGCCGGATGAATATGCCATCTGGGAGGGTGAGCACATTTTGGAGCACCCAACTGTGAGGTTACTTGAGGGAAAATAACATTTGGGAGGGGAGGACTATCATGTCTCTTCTCAAACACAATTATAATAGGGTGCTACCACACAATTTTACACAATTTTGGCTAAGGAAGAGAACCCATAATTTTCGACTTAAGGACTTAGGAGGCAATTTGACTTTATTTGGTTGCTAGTAGAATGTGGGGGCCACCAACATGGCAGTTTGAATTGGCCCATTCGAATAGCTTGGAGGGAAAGTCTAATAGGTAGATAGGGGGGCCCACATGAGGCTAGGGAGGCCCAAGGAGTTATAAGGAGGGAGCAGCTCTCATTTTAGATTCATTCTTACACCTTGCAATCACAATTACTTGATTGTTCGCTCTGCTGTTTCGCTGAGTCAACCGGATGTTTAGCCACAAACCCCTCAAGCAGGAGATTCAACCTCTACTTCAGGGGACCATCCGTGCCCGCCCTAGAGAGGCATTTTGACAAGTATTTCCGGAGTTTCGGGAGTGTGTTACAGCACTACCATTAAGCCACAATAGGGAGTGTGTATTTCTGGATAGTTGGAGATTACGCAAGGGAAGTTTGGAGCTATCAGTGATCAAGCATTTACCGAGAGAGTTAGAGGATTTGGAGAGCAACAAAGGGACAGCCTTTCTTGCGATTTTGGAGCCACCAGAGCCAGCATCCCAACAATGCGATTTACAGTTACTTGGGCCTGCGTAGAGAACCATCACTGCGCCCATGTGGGAGTCGGAGGAAGGAATTGTAGAGCTGGAGCTAGCCAAGAAAAGTAGGAGATCACTTGGAGATCCATTTAAGGAGGATTGCTAGATTTGGGAGGGCATAGATTGACAGGATCAGTCACAGCAACAAAATTCGAAATTGGATGAGGGCCAAGCTATGAAGGGTCAATTTTTGAAGGTTGGAACCAGGGGAAACCCTTTCTGGGTTTTTTTGGGTTTTGGGCAAGGATCACACTCCTAAATTTATATAATTTTCTAGGTAGATATAAGGGGTCAAACAGGGGTCCCAACTCATCTAGCAACTAGAGGAGCTAAGGGGAATTTGGGCCAAAATTCCGAGGTCAACATTTGGCCAATTCCTTCGTGGGTTTTTCTAAGTTTAGGCCAAGGAGTAAGGAGATGAAATCTCATAATTTTCTGAGTGCAGGAAGTAGTGATTCCATCTCTTCGAAGTTAGGAGACAGAGTAGTTTTCTGGGGCAATGCAGTTTAGTTTGTTCCAACAGTTGTAGCAACCTTCAGTTCAACATTTTCTCACCTGGGTTTTGTCATGATTTTCCATTGAGACAAGCCCAGGTGCACCATTCTATTTTAATGTTGTATTTTCTCCTGAAGAAGTAATAAAATGTCTCAACAGTTCTCTATTTCCAGTGTTTCCATGGTTGTTTAATGTATATTTAGTTTTTCTGATTGCTGGATTGTTTGCATGCTTTATATATCACTTACATTCTTGTTTAGGAATATTTCATGTGTTGAAGACATTACGTAGGTAATCTAAGGCACTCTGAAGGTGTCATCCTATGCCTTTAAGGGGCTTTCTTAAGCCACTCCCCAATCTACCAATTGCAAAAGTAATGACCATGATCTAAAACTAAAATGGTAGGAAACATGGGACTACAACCTTTAGTGTAAAATAGGTTTAAGAGGTTAACCTGTCGAGGCTATGGACACCTGCCGGTAGCAGGTATTGACATGTGATACCATTAGGAAACCCATCAGGGCTATGGATGCTCGCGGGCAATGGGGCTTTTTGCCTAAAGAAGTGTCAACCGAGCGAAGGCTTTTTGTCTACACGTATGATGGTTACTATATAGTGTTACAATAAAAGAAGCATGCGTGGATGAAGTCAAGGGTAAAAATGAAATCCATAAATTTGCTGCTAAAGAATGGTCTTAAGGTAACCTTGAGTCCTCTATCATTAGTTTTTCATACTATATCTAATATCTAATTGTCTTAGAAGTGGGACCTATGATCATAAAGAATTAATGAAACTCAAGTGCACAACTTATCTGTAATACTTGGATAACTATAAGACTTTGGGATTTGGTTAGTAATAACTAATTTTTCATTGGTTCATCATTTGTTGTGATCATAAAAAGCCTCCTACCTACAAAGAAGGAGAGCCCCTTAAATTTATAAAAGGTTTATTTTTCTTGAGCATAATACTATTAAAGGTTAATGAAATCATATGTAATGAGTGATTTGAAATTTCTTCTATGCCTCATTTTAGCTTTGCATCATTTTAATAAATCTGAGATGACTTATTTTTGCTCAGTATTCATCTCATGAGTTCCATTGTTTTGTTTTCCAGACTCCTTTGTACTAGAGCCATCTCAGCAACCCTCCTCACTTCTTCAGTACCTCACCTTATTTGCATGAGGACATGCAAAACCTAAGGCATGGGGGAGTGGTTGTTGGGATCTTTTCAGCGTCCCCATTTCATTCTCTTTAGCTTTCTTCAACATATCAGATTGGCACTCATCAACTCCAACTCTTCTAGATCATTCCATACTCTCAGCCTTACTCAACCTCATATTCAGCTTCATACAACTTCCATTGCAGCCTGCAGTACAAATCAAGTCTGAAGGTATACTTGAGATTAAAACATGTTTAAAGGCTACTTAGCTCATTAAAATTTAAGGGGTGTTGATGATTAACCACTTCCTATTTCTTCACCTTTATTAAACTCCAATTTCCAATTCCATTAATGCATATTTTAGTTTCCAAGTCCATATTTATTTAGCCATTATCTTCATTGTCACCCTATATCATCTATCATTCCTTCCTAATTTGTATTTTGTTTGCATGAGGGCATGCAAAGTCTTAGGGATGGGGGGAATGTTGGGCCATGAATATGTCATATCATTCAGTATATAAAGTCTCTACTCATGAGCCATATTCTCGCATTTAAGATACATTTCATGGCATTATACCATCAACTTCCTCTAAATGTACCTCTTTCACCTTGTGGTTAATTATGATGGATTTCTTATATTTTTTTATTATAGTTAAATGTGTTTTTAACATGGTTGTATCGATGATAGTTTACTAATGTGGTTATGTGGCCAAGAAGCATGTTCAAATATGAAAGTTTCTGCCAACAACAGGTACTGAATCTCCAACAGTTATGGTACCGGAATGTTCCAAAACCTTGTTACAGGTACTAGACACGCTGTCTGGTACTTAGTTATGCACTTATGGAGGGAAAAAACTCAAAATTATAAAATATGTTTTTATTTTCTCTAGCATGGTAAAGCAGGTGTGTTACATGGAATTTGCATCTATAGATAAACACATCTTCCCTAGGTGGGTGACTACACCTAGAACAACATAATGAAAGTATTTTAACCTTTTCTTATAGAAGATAGATGAGATGGAGGAACTTACTTGTTTCCTTTCACTTCCTAAATCTCTTTTGAATTGCTCCCATCGTTCCCACTTAAACTAAATCCGCTGAGAAGGTTCCTGCATCAAGAGTAACAGAAACAAAAAACAATCAAAGCATGCATGAACTATCGACTATAAAACAATGGAATTGAAGATATTGAAACACATAATCATCACAGATATGAACAATCATATGAGAAAAGGAATAAACTCTTTATTAATGTAGAAGAAAGAGTATCACCCAATACAGTACGATCTTGTGCCACTCTTCCAGCTTCAATCCAACCCTTGCCACATCAAAAGCACAACACTCCAGCAGCATAACATTGCTTAACATAAACTCAATCCTCAAACCAACAAAATTTCATTACAAACGTCAGATTTTAGCCTCTTGATCACTATGTTGAGTGCTTAAGTTATAGGAAATGGAGGTGGTTTTGTCATAAATGAGGGTATTGAATGGCTTTCCAATCTTGGAGTTAGTTTCCATGGAGCAAGGGATGAGAGGATAGGAGGTTAATTGATCCTTAGCCTATCCAATTTTGAGTTCATAGGAGGAGATAAGAGATGGGAACCTTCTAGAGTCATCTAGAATGAAGGAATATTCCCAGAACCCTATGCAAATTTCGCTCAATCTCGCCCAGCGCAGGCTAAAGAGGGCCTAAGTGCACTGCAGTGCAGGCCATAGTGGGCCTTGCTACTCTGTAGCGCACTGTCTCAAGGCTTGAGCTGCACTGGTGTCCCAAGGAGGCATTTTAGGAAGGCTTCAAGCCATGAAACTTTCGTAGAAGGAGGCATTCAATGAGTTGACTTCTCTAGGATGTAACAATTGAATTAGGGTTTGATGAGCCCTAAAAGTACTGATTTGAATGTCAGGAGTGATGTGCCCAAATAGACCTGTAACATTAAGATACTTTTCATAGCATTATACCATCAACTTCCGCTAAATGTACCTCTTTCACCTTGTGGTTAATTATGGTGAATTTCTTATCTTTTTTATAGTTAAATGTGTTTTTAACATGGTTTTATCGATGATGGTTTACTAATGTGGCTATGTTGCCAAGAAGCATGTTCAAATATGAAAGTTTTTGCCAACAACAGGTGCGAGATATCCAACGTTTATGGTACTGGAATGTTCCAGAACCTTGTTACAGGTACTAGACGAGCTGCCTGGTACTTAGTTCTGCACTTATGGAGGGAAAAAAATCAAAATTATAAAATATGTTTTTATTTTCTCTAGCATGGTAAAACAGGTGCCACATGGACCTAATATGTTAGTACAAGTTTTGGAATATACCCAGTTCACACATGGGATCCCGGCCCATGATTTAAGTTACAACAAAAAATATGTAACAATTTTGAAGTTGCCATGTTCCACCTCGATTTTCGAGAAGATGATGGTGAATATCAAGAATTTGGTAAATGGGTTTGTGTAAAATATAGTGATTTACTTGGATATCAAGATGTTTCCGAAAATTCAATAAGTTGTAAAGTTACAGCAGATTCTTCGAAGAAGTTTTGTATAAAATTTCTGCAAAACTGAGATTGGCAAACAAATCTAAACAATCATCTTTGAGCACGATTTCCAATGCCATGGAATCGAATCAGGAAAATCCAAGAGCGATAATATTTGATAATATAACCAGTTAGGGTCCATAGAAATAACTCCCTAAAATACATCATGGTTGAGAATATATAGTTAGTTCTTTAAGACCAATTTGTATGAAATTGTTAAAACACTAGAATTATGAGATTTTCCTCTAAAATTATAAATTGGTTTTCTAAGTTTAGGGGATTGGATCTTATCCTTCCTCAATGGATTTTATGTATAAATAAATCCTCAAAGGGCAGAGGAAGAAGATTTTTCATTATAGTAAGAGGAGTTTGTTCATTATTGTAATAAAGGAGATCAATGATTAGTTTTTGGAGAGATTTAGAGAGCTGATTTGTAACAGAGACTTTTGATGTGAATAAAGAATTGATGGTTGCTTAATTGTGGTACATTTTCTTAGCTTGATTTGAGATTTTCTTAGTAGCACTAACCTCCTGGGAAGGGCCCCTCAGTGTGGGTAAGTGTTGCTATGCTTTGTAGATTAGTTTTACATTTAACAATTTAGTTTTATTTTGCAATGAATTTATGTTAGATAAAACTTAGATCTATTTACTTTCATGCTTTCAATTTAGTGTTTAGTAAATCTCTTTAGGTTTAAGAAGTGAATTCCATTTGATTGCATATTTTATTTGATGTTCTTTTCAAATTTTCATTAGATTTGTATTTCACATAAAATTAGATTCATTGCTTTATTTTCATATATGTTAAGTAGAATGCATTAGTATCAAATTCAAATTGAGTTTTCTCAGGCTTAAAGAGTCAAACAAATTTAAATTGGTTTCTTAACACGTTTTAATATCTCGAATTTCAATTTACTAAATTTTTGTACTTAATTTAGTACTTATTGAGAATTTCAAATTCCAGCCTTTCTGTACTTAATTTGGTATTAGGTTCTGTACTAGAACAAAGTATTAAAAATATGTAATTTGTAGTTTAGGACTCTTTAATTGATTAGAGCTTTGCAACTACTTGATAAAACATTCCTACAACGAATAAGAACCTATAATATATCTGTAAGCATGCTTAGCATTTATTTTTGATAGTTTGTTAACACATTTATTGTAGTTTATTGCCTTGCTTTCTTTACTTGCCTCATACGCTTTTGCTTATAGTTGTCGTAATTTACTTTTCTGTGGTGTGTTTAATGGATTTTCATCACTATATGATTATAATCGCTAAAGTCTCAAGACCTAATAAGCTACATATATAAAACCACATGAACATTTCTAATAAAAGGATTGTGGCTCAAAACTTGATAAGCATTAGAGTCCCATAGTCCATTGACAAGTGATAATCCTTAGTGATTAGTTATTTCTAGTGTTAGTTGTTAGCATAGGCTAGAATAGACTCTAATCTTGCATTTCCCGTGCTTGCATCTCTAAGCCTTATGACCCTAGATTGATAATGAAATGTTGGAATTAGAATACATATAATTCCACCAACAATTTACATGTCTCATCGTCATCGATGCATCATATCACATCTCGTCTCGTCTCTGCTTATCTACTGAACAATGTTTTCTCGATCTAAAGAAGAAGAAGAATCAAAGGGGAGATCAATTTACCACTCGGGTAAATATCTTCCAACCCTATATCAAAGACAATAGTGGGCATCAATTTTCCATAAGCAACAAAGATCTTCAAAACCCCGTGTCTAACCCGTTGATCGAAAATCCATCCAGATAATAGGGGAGATCAATTTATCTCTAGCGTAAATATATTCCAATCCCTATATCTTTGACAATAGGGGAGATTGATTTTCCACAAGTGATAAAGATCTTCCAAACCCTATGTCACATAGCTTGATCGTTAGTGATTAAGTGGTTGAACACCATGCCTCTCAGACTTAGGGATATAGATTTACTAGGCGCATCTGCCATAGGTAAATATCTTCCAACCTAAGTCTCCTCACTCATTGGCCAGATGATTGGCAATATTAACAAGCTTGACTTGTGGGTAGTATGCATGTTGGGGTATGTACTCCGTCAAATCCCATAATTGACTAGGGGATATAAATTTATCAAAATGATAAGGAACTTCCAACCTATAGCCCCAAGGAGTATGCCACACCCCCAGGAGCTCCCAAAGCTCAATGTTTGTGATCAACCGTAACCCATTCTCGAAAAGGTCACATCCACTAGTCCAAGTTGCTATGTAAAGACCAAGAACTTCCCTTTCGGCAAAGGCTTGGTAAGGATTTTGTCTATCTAGTCATCAGTCGAGATTTATTGGAGCCTTATTGCTCCTCTATGTACCATATCCTAGATATACTAATATATGATATCAATGTGCTTAGACCTATCGTGGAACACGAGATTCTCTGAAAGTCAGATCCCACTCTTATTATAACAATTAATCACAATAGTATCCAATACCTGCTCAAACAACTCTCCAAAGAGTTTTCTCAACCATACTGCTAGACATGCTAGCAACAATGTACGCAACCTCAGTCGTACTAAGAGAAACCTACTTTTGCTTCCTGCTCATCCAATATATCATGGCAAACCCTAAGCTAAAACAACACCCATATGTGCTCTTCCCGTCAACAATGTTGCCACCGCAATTGGCATCAATATATCCATGAAGTATCAAGTATCTGACAATGTATCTCAACCCGTGATTGATAGTCCCATGAAGGTATCTCAACACATGCTTAGCAGCAACCCAATGTGCATGTAATGGCTCCACCATAAATTAGCTCAAAGTGTTGATATAAAAACATATGTCTGGTCTAGTGTCCACTAAGAACATCAGTGCCCCAATCAGCTTCCAGTACTCAAAAGAATTTACCAGATCAACTCTCTCAACTTCACCACATAGCTTCTTAAAATTCATCTCCATTAGTGTGGCCATGGACTTGCATTCCACTATTCCAAATATTTCCAACAACTTGACAACATATTTCCCTTGAGAAAGGAAAATGTCACCAGGTCTCTACCACACCTCTAAGCCCAGGATTTAGTGCATCAAACCAAGGTCTTTTATTTCAAACTCAAAGGCTAGCCCCCTCTTACATTGGAGGATAAGAGTTTCTCCACCTATCAAGAATAAATCATCTACCTATAATACCATAATCAAAGGCGTACCTTGGACGACTTTGAAGTAGATATTCAAATCAACATTGCTTCTAATAAGTCCAAGCTTCATCAGATAACTATCAATGCGGGCATACCAAGCCCTAAGGGCTTGCTTCAATCCATAAAGGGATTTCTTCAACCTGCACACATGAGTCTTCCTGTCATGTTCCTCAGAGCCTTGTGGTTGCTCCAAGTATACTTCTTCCTTGAGAATGCCATGTAAAAATGTGGTCTTCACATCCATCTGATGAAGTTTCCATCATTGGCTAGCAGCAAGAGCAACAATAGATCAGATGGTTGTATAACAGGCAACAGGTGCAAAAATCTCATCACAGTGCTCTCCCTCTTTTTAGGAGAATCCTCTGGCCACAAATCTCACTTTGTACTTTTTGATACTTCCATCCACACCATGCTTAATTTTTTATATTCAATAATAAGTCACAAAAAACTTAACTTTGGGTCTCAGAACCACTTCCCACACATCATTCTTCATGATGGACTCATATTCTTCAGCCATAACATCCTTCCACACTTGTTCTTTCATTGCTTCTTCAAAAGTGCATGTTTCAACCTATATAATGTTGCTCATAGCTACAACATATCCCTAATATCCATATGGATTCTGTCTTTCTCTGAAAGCTCCTCTTGTAGAAGCATGTCTCTCAACATCTTGTAAGGTGTCACAAAGCCATAATAGTCTCTTTTTAGTAGAGGGAGGATCACACAGAGGGGGATCCAAGGGATCCATGGGTTCATCAGCAAGATCAGGCTCAGGTTCATGCATAGGAGGCTCTTCTTGTACATCCATGGCATCATCCTTTCTCTCAACATTGGTAGGGGGAGGAGCGTGCCTTACTTTCCCAAGAGCAACATATTCATCAAATGTCACATCCCTGCTAAACTCTATATTCCTTTGACCAGGTACATATATTATATAAGCTTAATAATTTTCATAATAACCAACAAAAGTACCTTTCTTTCTTGAAGCTTCCAACTTGGTCCTCTTTTCTCCTTCGACACATGAAAGTAGACAGGGCATCCAAAGATCCTCAAGTGTCCAACCTCAACCTTTACACCTTTGAAATCCTTTTTAGGAGTCTTGTCACCTAAGACTCAGTGAGGAGTTCTATTTTGAACATACACAACAATGTTAACAAATTATCCCCATGGAAACTTTGGCAGCTTTTGATCATGCAACATAGCTCTAGCTACTTCTATGATAGTCTTGTTCTTCCTTTCAACTACACCATTTTGTTCAGGGTTATAAGGTACGATGGTCTCCTTCTTGATTCCAACTTCCTTGCAAAAGTCAATGAATTCATTTGAAGTAAATTCTACTCCATTGTTAGTCCTCAAAATTTTGATCTTCTTTCTAGTTTCATTTTCCACCAATGCCTTGAATTCCATGAACATTTCAAATTCTTGGTCCTTGTTATTAGAGAAGAAAATCCATGTCTTGCGGGAGAAGTCATCCACAAAAATTATATAGTATAAGTAGCCACCAAGAGAAGTCACAAACGTAGGTCCACATAGATCAAAATGTATAAGTTGAAGTATCCATTGGTCCTACTTCTACATGAAGGGAATGGTTCCTTCACATGTTTTCCACTCGCACATCCTTGACAAACTCTATCATGATCTACTCGAATCTCAAGCATTCGAGAAACCATCTTTCTCACATTAGGCAAAGCTTTATAGTGAAGGTGAGCGAATCTTCGATGCCACAACTTACATTGATGATTAATATCATGGATCAATGCTCGGATTGGTATTCCATTGACTTTATAAAGACCTTCAATTATTGAACCCAAAGTGAAGGCATCCTTCAGGATAGATCTCCTTGGGCAAGGAAGGACCTTTCCATTTATGAAAGAACTTTCATTCCTTTGCCCTCCAATGCAGATATAGATACAAGATTCTTTTTCAATCCCAAAGCTTACAAAACCTATTGTAGATGTATAGTTTGACCAAAATCCAAATGAAACGAAACAAATCTAGTCCCCTTTGCAAGATATGTAGCATTATCTCTAAAAATGATCTTCAAGTTAGACTCCCTCTCAACCAAGTTTGAGAGGACTTCACAATAACTAGTGAAATGTCTAGAAGCCCCACCATTTATCAACCAACTATCAAAAGAATCCGGAGGAGAGGAACTAGAAAGAGAAGAAATAAGAAAGTATTCAGATCGAGTTTCAATTGCATTATTGTCATACCTTGAATTCCTTGATCTCTTGGAAGGATGACAAGTCTCTTCTTGGGTAGGGGGTCCTTGTCTCTTCACTCTTCGTTTGTTCCTCGAAGCACTTCTTTCTTCCATAAAATATTAGGCATAGTGACCATACTTGTGATAATTGTAGCATTGGATGTTGTACATGTCCTACTTGAATCCTTTATTATTGTTCTTGAATCCTTGATTGTTGTTCTTGGAACATTGAGCTTGCTTTCTTGACTTCCAATTTGAGGGCTTTCCTTTCTCTTTCTTCTTCTTGGATTAAGCAGAAAACATAGTAGGTTCTGCTTCTTCAAGCTTTTGAATTCTTCCCTTAGAGATCATCTTGGACTCCTCTTGAGTGCACTTGCCTAAGAGCTCATCAAATGTGGGAAACTTGTCATTGTTTCTAATGGTTTTGATAAATGTACCCAAACCATAGGGAGACCTCCAAGTGTGATCAACACCAGCACTCTATCAAATATAATTCCACCAACAAAGAAAAGTTGATCCTTGATTTGAGATATCCTCATAAAGAATGATTGAATAGTCTCACCTTTGTTCAACTTGATGTCCTTGAGTTAATTCTTCAAAGCAATAATATGGCTAAAGTTGTTGACTTCATATGTCCCAATCAACTTATCATACATTTCCTTGGACTTCTTCATTTTGGATACATAAGTGATCAAATGACCTCTCAAAGAATCAATAATGATTTTCTTAGCTTTGATCTCACCTTTCTTATACTTGGACTTGGCAGCAACAACTGCATTGTCCGAAGGCTCAGGTACCTTTCCTTCAACATATTCCATAACATCATTCTCTTCCAAAATCAAATCCACCCTAGGTCTCCAGGTAACAAAGTTAGAGGAGTCATTTAGCATCTCCTCTGTCTTGAAGTGTGAGGTAGACATCTTGACCAAGTCAAATGAACTTCAACAACAAATAAGATCTCTTCAAAGGGATGACTTCTCTTGTCTCCTTGGGCTTGTCTTCACCTCAACTCTGAAGCCATGTTCATTTTTCACAATGTTCTATGTTGTAACAATCATTTAAATAATTACTTTTTTCATTAGCAACCACTTTTCCAATTTATTTTGAATTTCCCAATAATATTAAGCAATTGTAGATAGAACAATAAATAACATGCACAATATAAGAAAACCAAGATCAATGAGACACAAAGATTTAAAACAAAGACCAAGGGAAAACCCAACCAGATTCTTCTTCTATTATATATTCATCAAATGTTCAACAAAGATACATAGTCCAAGTACATCCATCAACAAGTCAAAGGTCAAAGCCTTGACTATCCAAGTCAACAATTCAATAACCATTCAAAGATGAGAGATAAGGTCAACTCTGGTCAAAGTAATTGATTTTCAATTTTGAACCTATCAAAGTTCAGTCAATAGTAGTCAACAACACCCCTAACCGGTCTAAGGTCAATCGTCAACAATGCTAAGAAAACTTCGATCAACTAGCTAAAGAATGTGGCCTCTTTCCTTAGTCAAACACAATCAAAACAGATCCAAAGTACCTCCTACAATTTGGTCAAAGTCAACAGCCAACCTACAGTCAACCCTAACTTCGCGTCTGTGGTCAAAGATGGTCAAAGTGCCTAGAACAGTGCAATCAAAGTCTCCCTGAATTCAACTTTCCAAAAAAGATAAGAAAACAGTAAAACCAATCCAAGTCAAGCGAAGTCAATGCTGGTCAAAGATGCCCAAAAACAAAAGTCAACACAACTCAAATAGAAATCCTGATCTTCCTTTCGCATGTGTGAAGTCAACCTGCAATATTTCAGAGATGTGTGAACCAAATGATGAAGAAGTGATGTGTGATATGATGCCTCCAAGTGAAGTCAACAAAGGTCAATTTATATGTGAGTTAGGAGGTCGAATTTCTCTTCTAGGTCGACTTGACAAATTTGAGTTGACTTGGACCAACATTAATAATAATATTTTTCCATGTGCAAATTTGATTTTTTAAAGTGGAAGAGGGGTGTCCTTAGCGTTAGTTGTTATGAATATAATTTATGTAAAAATAATAGCAATAGATAACAAATAATAATCATAATAATATGTAATTAAATAATAATTAAGTTAAACAAATAGGCATGTCTCTACAGACATGCTTGTTCGTGAAACGGTACTTACCTAACTATATATAAAAGACCCTCATCCCCAATTGTATCATCATTCTTACTCATACATTTTAATATATTCTTGTATCTCAATGGATATACACATATTCCAAGTCTTCTGGAGTATTTAACTTGAAGAACGAACTTTGTTCATTAGTTTGGTATCAGAGCAGTTCGGTCCTCTAGGTTGCTTAACCACTGCACAAAACCACGCACTCCAATCCAAGCCCTTGGCCATAAAGGTTTTGTCAATTGTATTGCCGTCATAACCGAAACGTTTCGCTGCACAAAATTCTCCATTTTGCCATATGTAGGTTTTAACCCCGTACAGAAATTACATGCATACGAATTCTAAATCACAAGAAAAATAAAAATGCGAGAGCATAACACATAAAACACATATACACAGAGATTTCCCACTGGATCTCAAAACCGAGACTACCAGCTTGATTTTTCATTATGTTCC